>OY992882.1:13381178-13463678 GCA_963921405.1 Cepaea hortensis
AAATACGTATGTGAAGAAAGACATCGATTTTTACGTGTGGGCTAGCTTGCCCCAATTACCAGTGTCCCTCAACATCAAATACAGTGAACCCACTCTAACTTCAGAGGTACTTATAGTTTACGTCCCCGAGTCAAGGACGAGAAGAAAACATTTCAATCCAACTGATCGATGTTGGAGTTGAACCGGCTACCTCACTATCAGCATACCGGAAGTTTAAGAGCAAGCACTCGTATCCATTCAGTCATGCAGACTCCCAATAAAAAAAAAAGAGTCAAATTAGGCGTATAACAAACACTTCTGTACAAAACCTACAGCAATCAAAACCTTTCTAGAATGGAATACACACAAAAAAGGAGACACACAACAAAAGTCACAGTACTACACAGAGGAAGGCCTGGCGGATACATTATTAGACTGCAACATTATTGCGACTCATCACTGGCTGTTGAAGATGAGGACGGAGCACGCATGGAAATGTCGTGAGTGCTGGGATATCGGTTCTTGACTCGACTCAACTCAACTCAACGAAGTCTAAGAAATAATGGAGAAACATACAATGGAAAAAAAGAGATACATTACACGCAGAACAAACACTGCCTTGCAAAAACTAAAACAATCAAAATCTGTCTAGATTGGAACAGACAGAACAATAAAAGTCACAGTACTAAAAGTATACATATTTCCTGTGGCAACTAACGGGTATAAAATTCGACATTTAACAAATCAGATTAAAAGCACTTGTGTGCTTTTGGAATAAAAGTGATACAAAAGAGCATTACAATTTTATTTCATGGAAAAGAGGGCAAACAGATTTGTTCAAGAAGAACTCACTATTGGAGAAGACAGACTATTAAGACAGACAACATTGAGGATCATGAAATCTTCCAAGCATGTGGAAGACAAAGGGTTTAAGAAGCAAGAGAATCGACTTCACTACATAGAGTTTTATTTCCAAATAGTTGGGTTAGTCGTCATTCGTTAGTCGCTGTTCCAACTTCACTGCAAATGGTGGTCCCATTATGCTCCATTCCTGTGTTAGTGGACCGGTTTGGTGGTGTTGTAGGAGAAGTAGAATTGTGGTTATGATAGTGGAGTTCACGAAGACCGGTTGGGCTCCTCAGTGCTCCATGTGAAAAGTGAAACAGACATGAGTCTCGACAAATAAACAGCCCTCACAGGTATACTGTGCAGGTCAACGCCTTGCTGACAGATTTAGACAGCACCTATCTGATATCAACAGTGGTGCCCAGAAACCGGTATCCACACACCTTAACAGTTCTGACCGCTGTGGCGTGGCAGACATACAGGTCACGGCGTTTAAATCGTGCGAATCTCAAGAACGTGATCGTAAGGCACTGAAAAACCGCCTCAACTTCCAGTTGTGTTCACTCTCCCGTCACGGCCTCAATGCCCAACATAGTTTTATCTAACTTCCAACCTCCCCCTTCTCTCTCACCCCCCCCCCCTCCTTTTTTCCATCCCCGAAGTAGTATAGCCTACTAGACAAACGTGGTAGCATATCCTTTACAGGACGTAGCAATCAACCCCAACATTACTTTTGCCGTTTGTGATTTCTTGGCAAGTTTGCGTTCGGTGGCTTGTCATTGCTTTCTGAGCAACCGGCACTCATGCCATTCTCTGCAAACCAACGCAGGGTGTACTGCATTCCAAGCGCCTGCCGCCGTGTTCCTACGCGGTATGCAGGAGTGCGTATTACACCTTCGCCACAGAGCCGGCTATAGTTCACGGCTAATCCGCTGTTCACCGCTCGCTCACATGGGCGTCCCCTCATCCCTCCCACCGGGCGGCTTAGCCAATCCTGTCGCCCATCGACCCGTTTAAACCATACATCCGGTTCTTTCCATTCACATCAAACGGTAAGCGCTTAAGGCGCATTCGACGAAACCAGGATTCAGATAAGTAACCTTTGTATTTTCAAGTAGTGTTTCTCGTGTAGTTGTGTGTCTGTTTGTGTTTGTTTGTTCTGGGCTGACGAAGGCTTTAGCCGCAACGTCCATTTTGTTTCTTGTAATGGCGTTCTAGTAAAGCTCACAATATACTTCTCGTTTTTTGTTTGTTTGTTTGTTTGTTTGTTTGTTTTTGTGATTCATGTATACTATTCAGAATGCCAACACAAAAGTCCAACACGAAAAATACAGTTCACCGTCGACGATAGCAGCAGTCACTAGAAATATATTGTTCGATTCGGTCTCTTACTCCAGGGCGGCCTGCCGAAAGGGTCGAACAAAGCACCAACTCTGTAGTTCCAGCGACGACCCCCAGGAGACTTAGAGAAAATTGCACTAGTGAACCAAATGTCGTAGCCCAGAATCGAACCCACAACCTTCAGACCGCAGTTGAACGTCTAGCAACTACACCAGCACGGCTCCCTGGCTATGACGTGGAAGACCACAGCATAGATGGATTCCAGATGTGACAGTTAACAGATACGTTACAGCAATATCTGGCTTGTGATAGAGGGATATTTAGAAAGTATGTAATGGGGGACAAGTTCTGCATGGGACTATTAATTGAATGATGATGATTATGATAATGATGGTGATGATGATGATGAATTAATGATAATCATGTCGATGGTGATGAAGATGATGATGGTGGTGGTGATGATGATGGTGATGATGATGGTGATGATGATGATGATGATGATGATGATGATGATGATGATGATGATGATGATGATGATGATGATGATGATGATGATGATTATGATGATCACGATGAATGAATGAATGAATGAATGAATGATGTCGATGGTGATGATGATGATGATGATGATGATGATGATGATGATGATGATGATGATGATGATGATGATGATGATGATGATGATGATGATGATGATGATGATCAATGAATTAATGAATGAAAAAAATACCTACATGAATGACTAGGACTATTAGAGGATGAATGCCTTAGCGGCACAACGTTCGCATTTAACTATGCCAGATCTGGAATAATTTAACATGTGAGCGGTATGCTTTTCAGACGATAAAAAACATGATGGTATACTCCCCGGTAATAATAGAGTAGAGGTTATCACAACTAGCTTCTCAGATAAGTGCGACAAACTAGCAGACCTCGTGTGAACGCTGCGTTCATTATATATGATAGGTAACAGTTGGTGTTTCGTTATATATGATATGTGACTTTTGGTGTTCCGAGGACACTCCTGGAACAAATATTCAGCTGCCACAGGTAAGTTCATCTGTATCTCCTATCTTTAGTTGAATAAACATGCCGTATTTCAGCCTGTTGTGTCCTGTGTGGAGTCTTAAGATGGTTACGTCTTCTCTTCGGTGGAGTTTGTAATTTGCTTCATCTTTCTGATTACCTGGATGCTTTGATTTCCACCTTGTTCTTTAACTGCTTAGTATAAATCTCTTGACTCCGTAGCGTAGATCTGTCAGGCCTTAGTCAGATATGACTGAGCTACCTTATGACAGTAGACGGTACTACCTGCTGTCTGTTAATGCCGAATGTTGAGCGGCGCTTACCAAACACAGCACCCCACATTGTGCCAACGGCTTCGAGCGGAGGAATGAAACTGGGAGGGTACAAGCTTTATCCTGGTGCGAGGAAATGCAACCTAAAAACTAAATGTCATGGCAAGGCAGACCAGGTCCTAAGCCTTGGTCGGCAACTGGTCTAGGATCAAAGCTCCTACGGGCGAACAGTTAGCTCATTGCTTTGCTGATCCGGCAGCTTCTGCAGCTTGTCTTGTTCCAGATGTATTGGTGTTCTCTTTCCTATGGACAAAACTAGGCAGGCCTTGAGAAGGATCATGCTGCATGGGCAACACACGGTATCTACAATTCAGCCCAGGCTTTGTGCTGTGGAGAGATATAACTTCATCCCTGGTCCCCACCATGGGTTGTAGTTATTAGGCCTTGTTTTAAGCACAATGTAACAAACTATAGGTTGTCAAGACCTCAAGGTGCCAGTAAGGACAAGATCTATCTATATCAGGCTCAGGCAGTTGTATTTAACCTCTACATTGCTATAGCCAATCTCTTCAGACTTCTTTTGAACATTACTGCTAATTATGTATTCAAGGTATTCATCTTCTAACTACATTACAGTTTCTTCCATTGCTGATATCTTCTAACTACATTACAATTTCTTCCATTGCTGACATCTTCTAACTACATTACAGTTTCTTCCATTGCTGATATCTTCTAACTACATTACAGTTTCTTCCATTGCTGATATCTTCTAACTACATTACAATTTCTTACATTGCTGACATCTTCTAACTACATTACAGTTTCTTCCATTGCTGATATCTTCTAACTACATTAGTTTCTTCCATTGCTGATATCTTCTAACTACATTAGTTTCTTCCATTGCTGACATCTAACTACATTACAGTTTCTTCCATTGCTGACATCTTCTAACTACATTACAGTTTCTTCCATTGCTGACATCTTCTAACTACATTACAGTTTCTTCCATTGCTGACATCTTCTAACTACATTACAGTTTCTTCCATTGCTGACATCTTCTAACTACATTACAGTTTCTTCCATTGCTGACATCTTCTAACTACATTACAGTTTCTTCCATTGCTGACATCTTCTAACTACATTACAGTTTCTTCCATTGCTGACATCTTCTAACTACATTACAATTTCTTCCATTGCTGACATCTTCTAACTACATTACAATTTCTTCCATTGCTGACATCTTCTAACTACATTACAGTTTCTTCCATTGCTGACATCTTCTAACTACATTACAGTTTCTTCCATTGCTGACAATCCTTACCAGGTTCTGTAGGTCCATGACTTGGATGTTGCCGTTAAACAGATAACCTTCTGACGTCATGCTTGAGTTGACAGGCGGGAAGCCGAAGTGGATCAAACAGTCGATCACTTAGCTTATATTGGTAGGAAGTAGTTTCATGTTCCCATGGCAACGGTAAACATCCGGGTAGGATAGATGGACAACACTTAGACTTTAATGTCACAGATAGTTCTTGCTAATATCTCCTATCTTTAGAAAGAATTAAAGAAACAACAAGGGAGTGAAACAAGTACAGTGGTACCTCGGGTTACGAACGCCTCAGGTCACGAACAATTCAGGTTTACGAACAACTTCGAAGATTTTATTTCTCGGGTAACGAACAATGCCTCGGGTTACGAACGAAGACGAGAGAGAGAGAGAGAGAGAGAGAGAGAGAGAGAGAGAGAGAGAGAGAGAGAGAGAGAGAGAGAGTTAGAGAGAGAGAGAGTGAGAGAGAGAGAGAAGGAGAGAGCCCATGGCAAATAGATGAAGTCGCTTGAGACGATTAATCATCCTATGACACTTTATCATATATATATCACTTCAACACTCTTTGTCTCACTTCAGTGGATATATTTCTATTGGTCTTATTTTTTCCATCTTCCACTCGGCTACTTTTCTCAAGCTGATTCTTGTTCTGATCTCTACAAAACACCTCCCTCAGACGTAATGGCTGTTCTGAGATAGTTGTACCAATTTACCTGTTTAAGAATGTTCACAATTACTAGATTAGACAGTGTAGAATGTTTTTTTTTTTTAAAGGTTACAGTAATTTTGTGTTTATTAGTTTAATTCTAACTTATTGTAATGAGATAGTTAGTTGCACCGATTTACCTGTTTAATAATGTTCACAATTACTAGAATTAGACATTGTAGAATGTCTTTCTTCTGAGAGATTACCGTAATTTTTTGTTTATTAGTTCAGTTCTAAACTTGGTACAAAAATGTTATCTTAGATTTAAAAACAATATAATTAACAAAATGCGTGTTTAACATCAGCATCTTTACAGTAACTAACTTCGCGCGGAATGTAGCTCATGCAAAACCTGCCAGGTGCATTTAGCAAGACAGGCTATTTTAAGTATTTGAGGTCGCTTGCAGTTGCAGAAAGTGTGTCACAAAAGCAGCCCAAAGTTATTTTCTACGAACACTTAAAACCAAAGTTATGCGGCTTAAAAAAAAATGCACACGTTTGCATTTACAGTGACAGGGATTTTGATAGAACATTGATATAAATCACGATACACTGAGAAAATCCATGGTCAAGAATCTGGATGCACAAAATACTGGGGTTTGACAACACAACTAAGCGTTAGCTTGTTTCCTGTTATATAACGCGCACGCACATAAACAACGCGCACAAATAACGCACACACAGCCATCTCCTAAATGCGCGGAAAACTAATTAGCTGTCAGGCGAGAATTGTGCTCCATTCTGGCAACGCCCGTTCGCTTTTGCTGTAACAGAATAAACGACTGGGATAATCAAAGCCGGCAATTAAGGCTTTTGCAAGGAATGATAATTCTGGCGCGGAAATGGTAAGAAAGGAAGTAGTGATGCTAGAGAGAGAGAGAGAGAGAGAGAGAGAGAGAGAGAGAGAGAGAGAGAGAGAGAGAGAGAGAGAGAGGGGGGGGGCGAAAGATTGAAAGAGAGGGGTGAGTGAGAGTGAGGGAAAGAGTGAGAGCTAGACTGAAAGAAAGAGAAGGGGAAGTGAGCGAAATAATGAGAGAGAGAGAGAGAGAGAGAGAGAGAGAGAGGGGGGGGGGGGGGAGAGAGAGAGAGAGAGGGAGTGAGCGAAATAATGAGAGAGAGAGAGAGAGAGAGAGAGAGAGAGAGAGAGAGAGAGAGAGAGATTGTGTGAGAGAGAGGGAACCAAAGAGTGATGAGGAGAATAGTGAGAGACGGTGCGAGAGTGTGAGTGAGAGAGTGAGATAGAAACAGCGTAAGAGAGTGAGTGAGAGAGAGAAAGAGGGAGAGGGTAAAAGAGAGAAACAGAGAGTTCGATATAGAGAGTGACAGAAAGGTAGCGTGCGAAGGGAGTGCACAAGAGATGGAAATGTGTTTAGATACAGGCTGAATAAATGCAGCCTGAATATAAAGTTGGTTTAAATCAGTTACTGGACGTTGTAAGCGTGTAGAGAGCCTGTTCTGTTCTATGGCAGAGGATCATGGACTGTGAATGTGCAGACTAGGAACTGCTTGGAGGCAGCAGAGATGTGGTTCCTGAGACGAATGTTACGACTACCTCGGGCCGCCAGAGTAACACCGTGGCGAAGTGGTCAAGCCATCTGACTCGGGCTCCGAAGGTTGTGGGTTCGATTCCGGGCCGCGTCCTTCGGTTCACGAGTGCATTTCTTTCGGAGACTCCTGTGGGTCGTTGCTGGAGCTACGGAGTTCATGCTTTGTGCGACGCTATCGGCAGTTCACCGCGGAAAGAGACTTAGCCATATGGGATAAAAACCCGGTGCAGTGAACGCGACCCTGTAGATTTTTAAGCGAATTTTTAAGATTAACTAATAGTGGTTGTCTGGACAAGGCTAATGAAGTTAAAATGATATACAATTCTATTTCTCCATGTGGTGGCGCTAGGTCATCACAGATCCGTGGCAAGAAACTGCTTCGTGACAATATAAATATAAGAAGGAGACAACCAGCGTACTTTGGTCACGCGCTGAGAAGAGAGGCATTAAAAAAACATCGTGACAACTGGAAATACCGGCGGTAGAAGAGACAAGTGCAGACCAAGAAAAATGATGCGGGATAGAGAGGGGCGGTGGCATGGACGAATATCATCAATAGTACAGATCCAGAAAACACAACAAAGACCGAGAAACTTTAGAAACGCATGACGGTATAGCCAGTTGGCACGGCACATGCTGATGATGATGCAGACGTTTGTGTATGTAACTGTTTTCATTGTTGTTTTTAAACATGTAACATTGAGTTGTGAGTTTTGAGTTATGAGCTTAGAACGGACATCACTGCATTCAGGGCATTCCCATACGCGCTTCGTTCCCTCGTTCAACAGCCAGCTAAATGTCATGCAGCTAATCGTCCCAACTGCCATCTGAACTAAAGTTCTCCTGGTCTTCCCTATCAGTTTTGAGATTCGTTCAGAACCCTTGCCGATCCACCGCCATATCATTCTCTCCACATACGGGCCTCAGTCTATTGTCCCGCTTTCTCCACCTGGTCCCACAGGTGCCCGGCCACCCCTCCATTGTCCAAAGGTAATCTACCACATAGAAGTGCATTCCCTGCCAGCCTATCAGCCTATTCATTCCCCCACATCTCACATGATCAGGGCAGAAAATCCATACAATTCTCATAATCGTTGACCTCTGAAGCAAAGCAAGCCATTCTACACGAAACATTCCTTTCCCCACCTTACTAAACATACTCCGTGAGTCCGTGAGTGCTTTGTAGATGTCACCTCCAACCATCGGAGACATATAACAAATAAGGTACTTCGGCAGATGAGTTAGTGTCGTGGATAAGGATCTTCGTTGATAATGTCGTGAACGCGGTCAGACGAGGGTTCGGGGCGTGTGTTTGTCGTCCGCTAACAGAGGAAAAGACTATCCACCTAGTCCTCGTCCATCCAGCCCTGTTAAATATGATGACCCTATAACATCGCAGACCAATAGCAGATTCTTGCTTCAGGACAAGGAAAGCTGCAGAAGCAATGTTCCAACTGTCCGCCTGTTGGAGCTTCGATCCTAGACCAGTTGCCGACCAAGGCTTAGGGCTTGGTCTGCCCTGCCAAGGCATTTAGTCTTTACCTTTTTTAAAGGTACATAGAATGCCGGTGTCTGTGTCGAAGAGGCAGCGAACGAGATTCGCAATCGCGCCTACCTTGTTCGATATCACCTGCAGGCGATTTAGAATGAGACTGCGATATCACCTGCAGGTGATTTAGAAGCAGACTGTTCAATGTTAACAAAAGTATGAGCGCCTGTCGTTCAGAAAGCAATGGCAAGCTACTGAACGATAACTTGCCTAGTAAATTACAGACAAAAAATAGTGGGGTTGGTTGCGACCGCCCTGTAAAGGACATGCAATTAACTAACTAGAACATTGAAAGCAAGACCTCCCAGACTTAGAAAAAAAGTTGTAAGCATTCAATAAATATGTTGGCTCGACGAATAGACTTGGTGCTATCTGACAAATACATTAGACATAAAACAAAACCCTGGCGGCCATCTTGTTTCTATACGCTGAGAAACAGGCGGGAACAAATTATTGACGGTCCATAAACGCGTTTTATGACACCAATTTGCTGTTTTTGCTTTTGTTGTCCTTTGTAAAGTATTGCCTGCATGGTAAAACTGGCTACGATAAATGAAAATTACTGTGGCAGACAATTTACATTACTGTGGGAATATGTATGTTGTATATTTCAGCTTGAAGGATTCATTGTTTTGTTGTATGTTGTGTGACTTTTGCGGTATGCACCTGACGAGATGCAGCGAAATATGGCAGGCAATATGCACAATCTATTGGTTGTGTCTTCATTATTAAAATTCACTACTCGGAATTAGAGTTTTGAGATAAATAAGTCAATATGGTTAGAAAGATAGGCGCAAGGCATGCAAGAAATAAAGGAAATCTATACAAGAAAAGAGAGAACACATGAAGAGCAAAATAAAAAGGGCCAGGGAAAACTATGCGGGACAAATAACTTTTACTTCAGAAATATAAAAAGAAGGCAATAAAGAGTGCAAGACAGGAAAGAAAAAGGAACTAAAGAATCAAGAAAACAATAACAATGTGGATAGGAAACAAGGAAACAGACAATGTGAGGATAGAATATGTGACAGCAGACAGACAATGAGAGGATAGAATATGTGACAGCAGACAGACAATGTGAGGATAGAATATGTGACAGCAGACAGACAATGTGAGGATAGAATATGTGACAGCAGACAGACAATGAGAGGATAGAATATGTGACAGCAGACAGACAATGTGAGGATAGAATATGTGACAGCAGACAGACAATGAGAGGATAGAATATGTGACAGCAGACAGACAATGTGAGGATAGAATATGTGACAGCAGACAGACAATGTGAGGATAGAATATGTGACAGCAGACAGACAATGAGAGGATAGAATATGTGACAGCAGACAGACAATGTGAGGATAGAATATGTGACAGCAGACAGACAATGAGAGGATAGAATATGTGACAGCAGACAGACAATGTGAGGATAGAATATGTGACAGCAGACAGACAATGAGAGGATAGAATATGTGACAGCAGACAGACAATGTGAGGATAGAATATGTGACATCAGACAGACAATGAGAGGATAGAATATGTGACAGCAGACAGACAATGTGAGGATAGAATATGTGACAGCAGACAGACAATGTGAGGATAGAATATGTGACAGCAGGCAGACAATGTGAGGATAGAATATGTGACAGCAGGCAGACAATGTGAGGATAGAATATGTGACAGCAGGCAGACAATGTGAGGATATAATATGTGACAGCAGGCCGACAATGTGAGGATGGAATATGTGACAGCAGACAGACAATGTGAGGATAGAATATGTGACATCAGACAGACAATGAGAGGATAGAATATGTGACAGCAGACAGACAATGTGAGGATAGAATATGTGACAGCAGACAGACAATGTGAGGATAGAATATGTGACAGCAGGCAGACAATGTGAGGATAGAATATGTGACAGCAGGCAGACAATGTGAGGATAGAATATGTGACAGCAGGCAGACAATGTGAGGATATAATATGTGACAGCAGGCCGACAATGTGAGGATAGAATGTGTGACAGTAGACAGACAATGTGAGCATATAATATGTGACAGCAGACAGACAATATGAGGATATAATATGTGACAGCAGATTGACAATGAAAGGATATAATATGTGACAGCAGACAGACGATATGAGGATATAATATGTGACAGCAGGCAGACAATGAAAGGATAGAATATGTGACAGCAGACAGACGATATGAGGATAGAATATGTGACAGCAGACAGACGATATGAAGATATTATATGTGACAGCAGGCAGACAATGAAAGGATAGAATATGTGACAGCAGACAGACGATATGAGGATATTATATGTGACAGCAGACAGACGATATGAGGATATTATATGTGACAGCAGACAGACGATATGAGGATATTATATGTGACAGCAGACAATGTCTTGGTTTCGTCGCTAGCCAAATTGAGGGAACTATTGACCACCTATTCCTCCTTACTCTCAGGCCTACAGAATGCGATGGCTTTATCACAACACAAAACCCACTCCGGTCCAATATGGAGGAAAAGCGGTTGAGCTGTTAAGACCTCTGGAGTGTTTGTGCCTGTGGCTACGGTTTGATTACGCATTTTCCTCGTCTTGGACTGAAAATGCATGGTTCCGTCGCCCAGCTACTTAGTTGAATGCGTGGAGCGGCACTGTGAGCTGTGGATGCCGCGTGGAGTGCTTTTACATCTGTCAACGGTTTTTATTATCGTGAACTGCATGTCCATAAAAATTGCGGCTACCTGTTGCTGAACTAACTGGGTTTGCCTTATGCACTAATGCGTGGCTGCTAGTTTTCTAATGACTGCCCCTTCCTTCGACGATGAACTGTATTTTTCGAGGGGGACTTTTATGTTGGCATTCTGGCGGCGGCCTTATGCATAATATACCTGTGAGGGCTGTTCGTTTGTCGACCTTCCTTTCTGTTCCACTTTTCACATTTGACAGTGAGGAGCATTTTGTGTGATATTCACTAGCACAGGAACGGAACACTATGAAGACAACCTGTTGCTGTGAAGTTGGAACCGCGACTAACTAACTAACTAATTAACTAACTAACTAACTAACTAACTACCTAACGAACTAACTAACCTACTCCAGGAAACTGCTTCGGAAAAAAGAATAATGAGTTGATCCTCGTGTTATATTTTTTCACAAAATAACAGATTATGTTTTGGTGTTGATCAGCAATCTCCAGGGTTTCAGTTTCTGTTTCGTATTTTACCCCCGGATGTAAACTTTAAAATAATGCGGGGATCGGCTCCATTTACCATCTGACGGCTCCTGGCAGACAACTTAGCAAGTTCCTGGCAAGGTCGTGAGGACCCGGTCGGGCAGCTTCAAAACAAAACACCGCAAAATTTTCAGCCAGGAAAATGTATGAACTTGTCTACATAAGTTTTTTTTAACACTTAATATAGCAAAGCCACTTAATGTGGCTTGTTTTCTGAGCCTGATATGCATAGAGCATCCATGTAATCATCATCCAGTGCCTTGTCGGCGGACATGGGCAATGATGCCTTTCCACAAATTACGATCTCCAACGACATGGCTTAATTCATGTGTAACTCTCTTCCGTGCCATGACACAAGACTGAAGTCAAGGGGAAACCACAGCTGTATTTTCCCAAGATAATCATGCCTCTCGGCAAAATTGATAAAGATAACGACGTTAATGGGGGTTTCAGTGGAGTATCTTCCTCCGGTAGGGAGCGTCATGTGCTGCAGGTGATCTATGGTATACTGGTCGTTGACAGGAAACTTGGTAGCCGAGGTAGCGCAGTGGCTGGTCCGATGACGACAGGCCCGATGGTTATGTATTCGCATCCTGTGCTGGAATGTCTTCGTTAACTTGGACCCCCAGGTCTAGAATTAGCACCAGAAAACTATTACGGAAGTAAAGGCAGCAGGTGTGATTTGACCACAACACTCACCAAGTGTCCAAAAATATTGAGCCAGCATGGATGGACTTCATTGTACCGGGTTTTATCCCATTTGGCTGGGTCGCTCTTCACAGAATGGCAAGCGAACCTATCGAGCGCATCTCACAAAACCCCGACCGCTTTAGTGTGTGTCCACCGAAGCAGCCGGTCTTGTGCTACTAAGGTCGTGGGTTCGTTAATTTCGGAGACACCCGGGGGTCGCCTCTGTGGCTACACAGTTTGTGTTCTGAGAGATGCTTTCGGCAGGCCGTTCTACCCAACGATACTCAGCCGTATAGCATTTATCAGTTTACATGCAGGTGCCAGTCTTCCAACATCAGTAGAACAGAGAAGCGGTTGAATAACAGGGTGGTTGAACACGTACCCAATTGGATCGCAAAATAATAATCAAAAACTCTAGTAACCCGGCACAGCCTACACACCACAAATCTCCAACGTCAATGATTTGACTGCACATTTTGTAAACCGGTCAAGTAATTGATAGGGACAGTACGTTTAGTGTGATGTTTAACACACAACATGCTCGCATTTTAAAGCTGGTAGAGGCAGTTGCCATTCATTTAAGAAAGCCAACTTTGTGCAGGCAAAAAGACATGATAGTCAGTTTAAAATTACCGTGGTAGACAATTCAAATTACTATGTGAATAAGTCTATTGTACATTTCAGCTTGACGGATCTATTTTATTGCTATAATTTGTGTTGTGTGCTTTCTTCATTATGTACCTCATGAGATGCAGCGAAATATGTCAGTTATTAAATCGTACAATCTATTGTTTGTGTCTTCAGTATTCAAATTCATTGTTTTGAATACATGCATATATTTATGGTTACACCGGTTGCAATGAAATCAACCCTCTTGCCTTTAAACCTCCCCTAAGTGAGGACGGAGCCGTATGCGCTTGCGCAATAGCGATTACAAATACAAAAATAGCTGCACCACTATCGGCTTGCATCGTGGAAGAACAAAGAGGCGTTATTCGTTTTATTTTCATTTTATTTTTAATTTTGCAAAGTTTGTATGTGGTCAGAGAGTGTGAAACCCTGTTTACTCTACAAGAGAGTGATGGTTGGATAAAGATGCAGTTGTTGAAGCTAGGGAAGAGTATGGATGGCTAGGAAAAATTCTAAGGAAACACCCGTTGTCTCTGGTTATGAATAGATGCAGGAATCCACTGAGAAAGTCATGCTGGCCGTCTTTAGAGATATAGAAAGTCCTTTATTGGTGCATTTCAAGGAAAGGTATGAAACTGTGGCTAATGCTCACTCAATACAGTGACAAGCTAGTGAACAAAGTAAAGTCCACGATACGATCCAAACACCGGGGACTTCTCTCGAAAAGAGTTTTATTGCTGCACGACAACGCCCGCCCTCACACGGCTGTACAAACAGTGAATATGCTGCGTGATCTGAAATTTGAGATCTTGAAACATCCAGCAAACATTTCAAATTGCCATCAGACTATCACTTGTTTAGACCCTTGATAGAATATTTACGAGGTCAGAGAATTGCGGATGACAACGAGATAATGGGGGAGTGCAAAACCGGTTTAAGGCAACACACACAATTCGTGTTCTAGACGGCATCAACAAGCTAGAAGACAGGTCGACCAAGTGTGTTGCCACGCAGACGGACTATGTTGATAAACAACTCAAACACAATTTCTGGTTGGCACAATTGTAAAAGATGTATTCTTAGCATTTATGTTACTTAATGCCTTCCCCTTGTAAGGTTGAAAGCCATTTGCCAACAAATGAAATTCAATGCGTTAAACTACCAGCAACCGTCAAAACAAAAGCAGGATACAATCTTTCAAACAAATGCACTTAAGAATCATTCAGAAAGTCGACAAAGTTCTTACGAAGTAAACGTATAGTCTCTAACAAAGAGTGCAAAACGTACATTAGACGTTTGATGAATAGACACCGACTGCGCACACATTTTAGACAAACGGAAATGAGAACGTTAAGGGGAATTAAGCAACACGTTTATAGTACTATTCATTGTACACGTTCCCCTGTCGGCGCTTACCAAACCCTACACCCCACATTGTGCCAATTTTATGTCGTCCCTGGAGCTATGATCAGAAGATTAACCCATATAGGTTGGGACCTGGTGCAATAAAGCAGATCCTATTCCTTGTAACCCCCTTTAACCCTCAACCTTTTTCTTATTGTGTAAAAATCCACAGTCCGTAGTTTGAATCGAACCAGTATTGCTAGAGTGAGATGCGAGCTGCGTAACCTCTCCACCACGCCGCCCCTAACTACAAGTGTATTAACGTGGATTAGATTACATGTATCTGTGGATCGATTGCGGTAAGCCCTATACAGCTTATTTCAGTGGTTCTCAGCCGATGGGGAATCCACCCCCAATCCCCCAGGGGTGGGAGGGATTTTAGAATTTCCAGACGGGGGAGGGGGGGGGGGGAACTAAGATTATTTCAATTTAAGATTATTTCAAGATCGTGTTAGTACAAGAACCGATTACTTGATACTATCTTTCCCTCCACACTTTACGTTTCTATACTTCTCGCTTTTCTGAAATTAGTTTTATAACGTAAGTAGACCTGCAAATCACGTTTTATGTAGACGTCTAGACTTGTTCTAGTATTTGTTATTAAAGTTAGCTTCCATTTTTACGTAAACTGTGTAAGGTGGGGGGAGGAGGATTTATAGGGAGGAAATACGAAGGAGAGGGGTGTGACATTCTGAACATATGGTGAATGGGTGCATGGGCCAAAACAGGTTGAGAACCACTGGCTTATTCAGTGAGTCATATACCACGACCACGGGCAGTCAGACACATGTCCCAGTCACCCGCTTGCAATTTTCAAGGACACTCCAGGGGGTCGTCGCTGGAGCAACAGAGTTAGCACTCTGTCGGACGCTATCAACAGGCTGCTATGTATAAAGAGACCGAGCAACACGGGATAAAACCCGGTGCAATGAAGTTGAATCTCTCGCCTTTATATATGTTGTTATTTAACTTTTCAGTGTAGAATGGTGCGACAGCGAGCGACGAGGGGATCTGGCCGACACTCAGTACTCCGAGGAAAGGCCAGAAGAACACATAATGAGACTGCAAGTTGTACCATTACTCTTCACTGATTGTTGAAGATGAGGAAGGAGAACGTATGGGAATGTTCAGACTGCCGTGATGCCTGTTCTTGACTCAACTCAACTCAACTCTTTCCAGTTGAGTCATACGATTGTCTAAATATGGACATACCCACACCACAGAACGATAAAACAGAAGCGATCAACGCGTGTAGCAACATTAAAGTCAGCCGGGCTTGGCTAAACCATCCACCAGCCGGCTGTTGTTGCTGCAGCCCAAGGGCTGTATCGATTGCTACATGAACAACCATAGACGAGACGGCCAACACACGATGGTCCATGTAACAGATGGTTGCCTTGTGTGTCCGTAAGTTAACACGACGCCGGTAGGGTATCGGTGTCGGGAGTTATGACGGCTTCTGTTGGTTTCAATTCATTCTACGGAGGTCAGTTTGACCGAATGGATAAGATAACTCGCTCTTAAACTTCCTGTGTGTTGATGCCGAGGTTGCGGGTTCAACCCCTACACCGATCTGTTGAACTAAAATGTTGACTTCTCATCCTTGACTTTTGGACGTACCTCTGAAGTCAGAGTGTGGTCGCCTGATCGCGAGAAACACTAGTAATAGGAAAGTTAATTCAAACGCAAAAATCAGTTTTTTTGCACTAGACGTAGTAGCATATGTATGGACTACGCTTGAGTTCAAAACGAAGGGTCGAAATAATGCATTCTGCATCAAAAGACGCTGTGGTTTATGGGCATTGAGTGCTGAGTGGCCTCTACAAATATCAGGTTGGCAAGATATAACCATTACGTCAAAGGCCCCTTAAAATAGTCCTCCACTTTTACTTATTAAACAAAATGAATCTGATACTGGTATGTGATCTGTTGGGACCATCACAATTTGTAAGCCGCAGTGCAGGAAGGACTAGGTAGTTAGTCTTTCCTTGCTGTAGCTAGCAGTGAACCCAGGTATCGAACTCTCGTCCCACACCTCTCAAGCCATTGTCAGCGTAACTTCATAAACTTACCGCCAATGCGCCTGCCACTTTTACTAAACTTACCACAACCATGCTGAGAGAAATAGACAAAACAGCGAGTTCCCCACTGGACCTTATTCTGATACTAGACACAGCAAGGACAATCAACATCTTTAGATTCAACACGGGATACTGTAGACTACAAGTTTAGTTTAGTTTAGTCGAGAATCAACATCACGGCACTCGGGTGTAACCCATAAGCGCTCTGTTCGACTCCTTACCCAAGCCTGAATCCAGATAATCTCAGCTCAATCCACGAACTTCGTAGCACCGGCGAGGATCCTGAAATACTTTGTGTAGATTTTTAACTTGTAATTTTGCCCAGGAAGCGCCGTTAAGCTATTCTTTTTTCGGTTTCCAACTGCCAAGGGTTTATTTTCGTGCGGAACAACACACACGGGCGTCCGATCTCACTACCCAGAGACAAGGGGAAATTTTGTTACTAGAAGTCCACATGTAGTAGTAGTAGTAGTAGTAGTAGTAGTAGTAGTAGTAGTAGTAGTAGTAGTAGTAGTAGTAGTAGTAGTAGTAGTAGTAGTAGTAGTAGTAGTAGTAGTAGTAGTAGTAGTAGTAGTAGTAGTAGTAGTAGTAGTATACAACTAAAAAAGTTAGTTGAATATCCTTTACAGGACGTCATAGTCAACCCCAGTATTATTTTGCTGTTTGTGTTTTCTTGGCAAGTTTACGAGTTTTCCACTGCTTCATGAGCAAACAAAATTACAGCCAACAAACGTTTGTAAGCTGAATGTGTCAATGTATGTGGATGTATGTTGGAACGTTGGCACACATTTCACAATCATCATATCATCTTTGCCCAGGTGAAGTCAATGAAACAATTCACAAAATAAAAGTATCAGATGAGGAATGTTTTCAGTTATTTACATAACGCTGTGGAATGTGTGCCCAGTGGTTTTCAAGCCCGGAGCGTAGGTATCCTCTTCATCTTTCTCTTCGGTATCATCATCATTACCATTGTCTTCTTCTTCTTCTTCTTCTTCTTCTTCTTCTTCTTCTTCTTCTTCTTCTTCTTCTTCTTCTTCTTCTTCTTCTTCTTCTTCTTCTTCTTCTTCTTCTTCAGTATCGTCATCACCATCATCTTTGTTTTATTTTTGTCTTCTCTTCCTACGTCTCTTTCTTCGTCTCTATTTCTGTCTTTGTGGGTTTATCTTCCGATTTCCGCACCTTTCAACACAGACATCCGACTTCAGAAGGGGACAATTTGACCATGGAATTGTCTTACCTCCTCAAGACATACTATAAATGTGTTTGCTGTGCGTAAGCTGTGTATGTATTTCATCCAATCTGTGCAGCAGTCTTTCTTGCTTAGGTTCTACTTTGCACACAAAGGAAGATAAGGGTTTTCCCACATGTTTGAGTGTCCAAATAGTGCAGAACGCAAAGATGATGACTTTTACTAACTAGAGCACGTGGGTAGCCGTTAAAGAAAGAAAGAAAGAAAGAAAGAAAGAAAGAAAGAAAGAAAGAAAGAAAGAAAGAAAGAAAGAAAGAAAGAAAGAAAGAAAGACGAAAAAGGAAATCAGTTAAAGAAAGAATGAAATGAAAGTAAGAAAAACAGGACATAGAAAGATATAGAGGTTCAAAAGTGAAAAAAAAAGAGAGATGACAAGGAGAAGGAGAGCGAAAGAGAGAAGCAGACAGACAAATAGACAGAAAGATAGACTGACAAACAGGCAGACAGACAGATAGACAGACAAAGAGAAGGCTAGAAAACTTAGAAAGACAGACGGACAGACAGACAGACAGACAGACAGACAGACAGACAGACAGACAGACAGACAGACAGACAGGAAAGAAAGAAAGAAAGAAAGAAAGAAAGAAAGAAAGAAAGAAAGAAAGAAAGAAAGAAAGAAAGAAAGAACTCTCAAACCACCAAGAAACCAACAACTACATGTCCTCAACGTGAGAACCGCTGACAACAGGCACCTAGAAGGGAGACAAACAAGACACAAAAACCGACCCCAGGCAACTATTTATCTCCCCTCGGAATTCCCATCCTCAAGGAAGACAATTCCGTTCCTAAGCAGGAATATCAGGTTCGCGCGATTACCTTGTAGCCCTTGCTTCGAGGCACATATCTCACACTTGGCTGACACAACAAAGACAGATATCCGTGTCTCTCCACAGTATATTAACTCTTTGTGTCTCTGCACGGTATATTAACTCTTTGTCTCTCCACGGTGTATATTATATTAACGCGACGGAAAGAGCAGGAGGAAACTGACACAAAGGAGAACTCGCCGGCCGAATCCCCGGCTGACGTCACAGGTATAAACTGTACGAAATCGAAAAGTTAGCCAACACCGACACAGAAGAAGAGAGACATTAAACCCGCACACGGAACCACCATAATTACAACCAACGCTACAACAACAGGTTGAACGAGGTGGAAAGTTTTTTTTTTTTTTTTTGTTCTTTGTTTTTCTACAAATCGGATCAGTATTTTGAATCTTTTCAGCCATTACCCCATATAGAAAACAATCACATTCACATCAATATCCTTTACGAGTAAACCCGTCTGCAGCAGCTATTTGTGGCTGACTAAATCACAGGATTATTAATCTTAGAAAGGGATGGACCCTAATATAACTTCTTTTTGAGGCTGAACGGGGCAGGGGTAATGGTATAATCGAGATCTAGTATATTAACTCTTTAGTAAACTCCCCCTCCCTGCCCCCCCCCCCCCCTTCTTCGTGACGGCCTTGGTGTCGGTAGAGGCTTCTTCGCTTCTCTTCTTGAACGTTGGATGTCAACAACAGTCACCTTCAGATTAATATTCTATGTGTGGCTCACAAGGTCACAGGACTATTAATCTGAGCCAGGGATGGGCCCTAATATAACTTTTCTTCTGAGGTTGAACGAGATAGCGTTGATGGTATAATCGAAATCGATCCCCAGTATATTAACTCTTTGTCTCTCCAGTGTGTGCTTATTATTTTTTTTGTCATTATCTGAAGAAAATGCCCTGTCTCTACGCAATAAAAAAAATCCCCCAGTACCGGCCTTGCACAAGCCGCTAGTTTCTAATCTTGGAGAGGGGAGGGGAGGGCTGGGCCACACACTTGTACAATGCTGGGTCAATAGACGAGAGAGATGGGAGGAAGATACGAGCGAGATGGGAGGAAGAGGCGAGAGAGATGGGAGGAAGAGATGAGAGAGGTGGGAGGAAGAGGCGAGAGAGATGGGAGGAAGAGATGAGAGAGGTGGGAGGAAGAGACGAGAGACCAACGAACGACCGAACCTTACTTTCAAAAAATTTGGAATTGGTTAAAAAAAGCAAGAAAGAGAGACAGGATCGAGACGGATGAGAGATAAACAGAGAGGCGAATGAGATCAGATATAGAAGGACATGACAAGAGAGATAAGAGAGAGCTGGCGAGAAAAAATTGAGAGGAGAGAAACAGACAAGAATAAACGAAGAGTGAAATGAGAAAACGACATGACAGAACGTGAAAGAGTTACGAGAAAAATAAGAAAGGACGCCATGTGTAACACTAATCTGCTTTAATGGAATTCAAGCCTTTTTGAGACCACAATCCAGGTAACTTAGTACACAAATACACTACTCGACCAAATACCCACATTCCATACACCTGTACAGGTTGAAGTAGAGTATTGATGAAACATAACGAAGATATCAACATTCTTCGCCCATGAATCACCTGGTGATATTACAACAATGTGGCAAGAGAGAGCAGTTTGTCACTCATTCACGTATGTGTTTGGCTCAAATTATTGACTTCTACGACTGGGAAATACTTCAGAGGGGGAAAATACCTGTAGTCACTTGATTATGAAACCTTTGGGAGACTGAGGTCTAATTCTTAAGTCCGGAGCACTCGCTTGTCTAAGCCATATATCAATCAATCAATCAATCAATCAATCAGTCAGATGCCATCTCCACAATGAAGGTTGGCTGCAATGGATCTCCAACAGTGTCTGTCTCTCGCCTTGACTGTACATTCTGCCAGTTCGATGTTCGTCCATATCTTGATCTTATCTTCCCACTTATATCGTTGTCTACCTCTTGCTCGCTTGCCTTTAAGGCATATATATATAGTTTAAAAATGTCCCGATATATCGGGTTGATGGATCGAAATCAGCTGCAGGCGATTTGGAAACAGATTGCTTTGCGTTGATTTCAATGATATGAGCGTCGGTCGTTCGGAAATCAATGGTAAACTACTGAACGCAAAAATAACTAGTAAATCACAAAACTACCGATCAGGCGTTGACTGCAACGTCCTTAAAGAACATGCTGCTGACTGTATAATTCCTGTGCGGGCTTGTGTCTCCAGGAGTGAGGCGCGTATAGGAACCTTTTTCCCGACCCGATCTAAAGTACTTCTCCGGGGGGACAATGTTGCAGGAGTTTCCTTCTCCTCTCCAAGTCCAGAAATTAACTGGGTGTGCAACATCGGTACTGTAACATTACATTTCAGGGGAGGCATGTAAGGACGAAATCAGGTCTTACTTATTCGAATAGCTGGCGTTATACCTAGATTTGTAATTCTCTCCCCTCCCCCCCCCCTATCTCTCTCTCTCTCTCTCTCTCTTCTCTCTCTCTAACTCTCTCTCTCCTCTCTCTCTCTCTCTCTCTCTCTCTCTCTCTCTCTCTCTCTCTCTGTCTCGCAGAATGTCAGACGGGACTGCGTGCCCTATTCCTAACCCTTTGAAAATAAAGATTTACGTTCGTTCGTTCGTTCTTTCGTTCGTTCGTTCGGTCTCTATATATCTATCTATCTCCCTCTTAACCCCCCCCCCCTTTTTTTTTTCCTCCCAACCCCCGCCACCTTAAAACGCTGTGGGTATTTCATTATCAATATTTTCCTACCAACTGCCCTACGAAGAAAATAAATGAAAATATGCAACTCCAACACGCTAACAGCAAAATAGTTACATTCTATGGAGAAACACCACGCCCAGTTGAAAAACACTGAAGGCAGGTGATGAGAAGAAAACTGGTACAGAAGGAAAACAACATTCATTTAACAGATTCAATGTCAAAGGATAATATATAGCTAAATATGACCCTTTATTAGGACAAATGACGATATATCTTCATACTAGTATAATGGTATTGTGTGTTTTGTTTCGTGGTATTTTCCACAATTGCAATGCTCAGTGAACGTAAATTCACATTATAATACGTGTGCATCTGATTGTGCGCCATGTTTGGTCCAAATCCACGTTTAGTTTCACACTGAAAGTCCAAACGTATACAATTATGTCTTTGGTTTGCACCGAGTCAAAGGTCACACAAAATGCTAGCTTGACAAAAGATGCTGATGTCTGTTATTTTCGTAATATTTAAAACATGTTTAAAAACAAAGAAAAAGGATTGCACTGGGTAGTTAGTTAAGTTACTTGCATGTCCTTTACAGGACGTAGTAGTTAACCCCAGCATTGTTTTTTTTAGCTTTTGTGATTTCTTGGCAAATTTAAATTCAGTACTTTGTTATTGCTTTCTGGACGATCGGCATTCATACCATTGTATGAAAACCAATATAAGGCGGTCTGCTGACAAATCACCCGCAGCTGTGTTTCGAACGTGGTATGTGAGATTACGAGATGCGTTGTAACCCCTCGCCACGGAAAGTGAGGAGAGAGAGGGAGAGAGAGAGAGAGAGGGGAGAGAGCGAGAGAGAGAGAGAGAGAGAGAGAGAGAGAGAGAGAGAGAGAGAGAGAGAGAGAGAGAGAGAGAACGAAGGAACGAACGAACAGACTTTATTTTCAACGGGTTAAGAATTGGGCACGCAGGCCCGTCTAACATCTGGACGCCCACCTGCCGATCTGGTTTCCCAGCCCAAAATGGGTACCAGGAAATGTTTTAGGGTGACTCTTCGCTGGCTGTTGAACGAGGAGACGGGGCACGTGTGGGAATGACCTAGTGCAGTGATGTCGTTTCTTAACTCAACTCAACTCAGCTCCACTTAACTCAACTCAAGTCAACTCAACTCAACTCCATAGAACGGGAGAAGCCGCCTGGGGTGAGAATCGCAGAAAGGAAGAATTCAGTAGGTGGCTTAACAGGAATTGTGTAATCAAATGCATCGCGTGATATATTACATAACACCAGAGCTGACCCATCCCCATCCCCTCCTCCTTATTCTCCCATGGGTCTCCGGAACAAAGTGCACGACCGTCATCGCGCAAGGCAGACGGCTTGATCACTCGGCCACGTGAACAGGAGGGGAAACTACAGCATCTACATTCTTCGGGCCTGCCACAAAAACACGTACATTTCCCCCAGCACTTTCCACCATGGGCCTGTGTTGCAGTTGCATCACCACATTTGGTGGGGCTGAATGCACCGGGGGGGGGGAGAGAGAGAAGGTAGATAGCCAGTCTTTCCCCTAACTTTTGCAGGCGACGAGTCCAGGTGTCGAACTGCGTCCGACAGTGCTAATGATATTGTCAGCGCAGTAAGCTATCGACTCCGCTAATGCGGCACCTGAATACATCAGTACGTATACATACATTTAACATTACTTAAATCTCGGAACAGTCATAACATCTGGTGGAAGATGCCTTGAAGAGATAAGAACAAGAGTCGCCATGGCGAAGTTAGCCTTTTGCAAGATGGAAAACATGCTGACCAATAAAATGTTGTTATTTGCAACGCTAAAAAGAGTGTTGAGTTGCTGCAAAAACCTATACTTGTGAATGAATGTGAAGCGTTGACAATGAGCAGACAAGCTGAAAAACATCAAATGGCTCTGGAAATGTGGTTTCTGAGGAAAATGCAAAGAATACCATCGACAGACAGAAAAGCCAATGAACAAGTCCTACGAGAAACAAATGAAAATCTTAAACTTATGAGAAAAAATAGACGTAAACAATCGAAGTGAAGAAATACACTGGAGAACTCGGTGACAACTGGCAAGATCGAGGGGAAGAGAACAAGGCGAAGGCAGAGAAGTAAATTCCTGTATGACGTGGCCACGTGGGATGGTCGAGACAAGAACACTGAGCTGATCCACGATTCTGGTGATCGAATGAGATGGCGAAACATGACCGCCCATGCTTACCGGCATGGTACATGATGAATGATGAATGAAATGATTGTGGCTTATTGTTACTTAAAACTGAAACCATTCACTCTCATTTATCAACACTTACGTTAGTGGCAGATGCCATTTCAGGATTGTACGGCGAAAAACAATCTTCTCAGAACACACTTTATCCTTCCTGGAAATTCTCCCTGAGAAATGCAATCTAAACCAGTCTTCTGACTGTTTGCCTCAAAATTTGATGTTGAACGCTACCCTAGTCAAGCTTGGTTGAGTTTTGTCCTTGATGAAAACCGCGCTCTTTGTACGTGAATGCAACTCGTGCAATAATAACTCAGTGTCTCCCTGAGCAACAGCCCGCACGTGTAAAGAGTGAGTAGATATGTTATTCGATGGACGATGTATTAACACATGTGAAATGTGAAATAGGCCACAGCTACAGGCCGTGGTATAGGGCCGGCAGATGGTATGATTAATACGAGACCTTTGTTGCACTATTTTGTCCTTGGGCCAAGAATGTCAATTTATCTGTGTGCGCAGTGGTGCAAATAATACTGGTTGAGGGTGCCCATTCTCTTATTATAGCCATCAGTTGGGATAATATATTTTGCGAGAGAAAGTCTTGTGGTTAAAGATATTAGCATGTCCTTTGCAGTCAATCCCAGCTTGTGAGTTTTACTTGGCAGTTTTACGTTCAGTACTTAGTCTTATGGTAGATACTACTATACGGATATGTTCGTACCTCCATAGCCAAGTGGATAAACCGCCCTCCTCCCGCTCTGAATGCCCTGGGTTCGCATTAAGACTCCACCATATGGTGCGCAATTCCAACTTTTTTCACCGGAAACCTCTGGGGTCGTCGCTGGAGCTACGGAGTTCATGCTCATTGCGACGTTTTTGAAAGGCCGTTTTGTGGAAAGACACCGAGCCATTTGGGATAAAACCCGCTGCAATGACGTTGATTCTATTGTGTTTTTTTTTGTTTTTTTTGGTTTTTTTTTTTTAAACCCCTTTTTTCAGTGTGAAATCTTCACATATTCTCGGTTTACGAAATGCTAACCATGGTACACAACCTGTGGTGCTATTGACAGATGCAAAATCAGTACTCGAGGCGCTCCTGTCTGGGAAATTGCCAGTACTGCGGATACTACTTTCTGAACTTAGCAGTCAGCGTAAGATCACCATACAGTGGATACCATCCTACTGTGGAGTCCCCGGAAACGACAGAGCTGATCGATTGGCTAAGGAAGGAGCAACAGAAGAACAACCTGGTGAACCCGTTACATTCCACCAAAAGAAAAGAATGCTTAAGTCAGAAAGCCACCAAAACCTGCTCAAGACGACTACCACCTTATGGACAGACCAGAACAAATCATTATTCTGCGCCTCAGAACATGGCACAATATATTACGCAACCACATGTATAAACAATTCAAGATTAGCGAATCAACCATGTGTACACGTGGAATAGCGCCGCAGATAGCAGATCACATACTCCAAGACTGATCAAAATACACCATATCTAGGCAAACCTTCTGGCCTAGAGAAACAACCATGGAAAATAAACTCTACGGGCCACTGAGTTAACTAAAATAGACAATGAAGTTCATACAAGAGACAATCTTGCAGTTATAGACAAATCTCAAGGGAAAGAAAGAAAGAAGAAGAAGAACATATTCTCGGCTATGGCAACATCCATTCTCGGCAAATGGCTTGTTCCATTTTTCGCCGCCTTTATTTCCCAATACCTCTCTCTGGACATTGGGCTTGAATCTGCTGACACTGTAATACCCAAAAACAGTGCTAGCCTAGACCTAATCCAAGCCAATCCTGATGTTTTGAAGCGAATCATGACCTGACTACATCCTATTAGTCTATCTATAGGAGTGAAATGTCGGTGGTGGTCTTGCATATTCATATATTAAGAAAATTTAGATATTTTGGTCACTTAAAACGTCACGAAAGTTTGGAGAGAACAATAATGGAGGGGTATATGCCTGGGAAGAGATGAAGAGGAAGGCCAAAGAGAAGATGGGTGCAGGATGTGGAGGTTGATCTCAAGATGGGTGTATCGGACGCTGGACATCTTGCTTGTGATCGAGAAGTTTTCCGGAAGGTTGTTTTGGGAGCGAGGTTCTGCAAAGGACATGCTACTGAATGAATGAATGAATGGTCTTGCATATTCTGCTTCTTTCTCAGCTTGGAGAGGGGAGGAATATGTCTACTTATTTCTCAGGTTGGAGAGAGGAAGGATATATCTACAACACAGTTCTAGTGAAGACGGTACTTTGATACTGGGTAAAGAGGAAAAGAAAAGTCTCTACACCAACCTAACCAGGAATGATACAAACCGTTTCCGGCCCTCGGGCGGTCTAAAAGTCAATGCAATAAACTTTGTGTTATAACTAAATCTTTCAGAACCCCCGCAAACAATAACAACAACCAATGGCAGTCAATGAGTGCCCATACACGTCACTCTCCTGCTTCTAATCGGAACTGCTTTAATGGAGATACGAACACTCTATATTGAATCATATGTACACGTCTTACTTTTGCGACCAGGTTTCGCGGTCAGCTATAACAATCCCATAGTTACCCTGTCCCTGGTTTAAGAAGCTTTGGTCTGCTGCTGCCAAATGTCTGCAGCTTGAGAAACAATAGTCACCAGATGTGAAGAGGTCAAATTATTGTTGGGGTAAGGCAGTGCATTAGCTCAACACTAAATTAGCTCCTGCTGTGGCACACAACTCACCGTACGATGATCTCAGAAAAATGGGCAAGAAGTACAAGGAGGATACGTGTGATTACCGCATTCGATAAACACCCTTTGACACTTGGAAACCGAAAAGAGAAGGCTAAATATGTTGCTGTCCGGATGACATTCAAAATAGATACTTTAACGAGAAAATACTGACAACATGCAGGAAAGTGCTGTGTTGAGTTGAGTCAAGAATTTATTTCACAGCACTATGGACTTTATGAGCTGATCCACGACACTGGTGATCGAGTGAAATGGCGAGTCATGACCGCCCACGCTTTCCGGCATGGCACATGATTGATTGATTGATGGACTTTCCCATGCGTACTCGTCTTCTATATAGTATCCCAATATTAACCCTAATAGTACCTCCCCTCAAGAACGACAGACTCCGATGTCTGAACTTGGCAAAGTATCTCCCCTCAAGAATGGCAAACTCCAATATCTGAACTTGGCAAAGTACCTGCTAATAACGAATTACATTTCAAATTGTACCGCTCCGCCGTGATGTACTCGGGAATGAGAAGTCAGAGGAACTTGCCGAGGAAGGTGGAGGATGCGAATAGGAAGCAGAGAACGAACTGACATACTATGAGAAAAATAGAGTTATCCGAACTACAAGAAAGAAACATAACCAGGCCAACGGAAATTAACATTCTCTTGAGCGTCAGTGACAGATCCTTGTTTTATGGCTTCGGACAAGGCAGAACAGACTGAACAAGCATATCTACAATCTATGCCTGAGTGACTCGCCAATATGCTATTGTTGGCAGTGAACAAACTGCAGAGCATGTTCTTTGGTATATTCCCCCAGTACAACCAGCTAAGAAGAGAATACTGGCCCAGTGAGACGGCCCTGCATTGAAAGATGCTTGAAAAACAAACGAAGAGCTCCAAAAAAGTGCTGACTACGTCATGAGAACTCGCATATCGGAGAAAACATGAAAGAATGAATGCAGAAAGTAGCTCTCACGTCAATACAAGGTATTAACCACTGGAGCTTCTTATTCTGAACCCATTTATTGTTACTAAACACAACGCAAGGAGAGTTGAGTTGAATCACGAACCAACATCACGATACTCGAGACTTTCTCATGCGTGCTCCGTCCTCATCTTCAACAACCAGCGAAGAGTCCCAAGACTGATGGTACCAGTAGCAGTCTTATTATATGTCCGTCTGGCCTTTCCTCTGTGACTTGATTGTCGGACAGATCCTTAGGTCACTCCCTGCATCACCATTCTCTCCAAGCCGTGATGATCTACCCGTAGTTCTGCATCATACACGCGGTTCCTAATGGTCCAACCACATCTGCTTTATCATGCACCAGTACCCCACCAACGGCGCAGACACAGTCAATCTATCCGCCTAATAATTTGACACCACACCAGCATGTCCTGGGGTAAAAATCCAACAGATGCTCTCTATTTTTGATTGTTGAATGGAAGCCTGCCATTCTGCCCGAAGCATGCCTGTCTTTACGAAGGAGAGAAGGAGTTAAAGCAACGACATAATTATCAGTAGAGACGGCACTCGCAGAAACATAACGAAACTGATACGTCCATGACTAACCTTGAACACCATCAATGTAGCGGCATGCAAGATAAGCTAGCGGAGTCAAAACACAACATGCCGCAACAAAGAAGAGATGGCAGAGGAGATTGGCTAGATGAGTCATCGTCGTGATCATCATGTGCCAGGCCGGTAAGCGCGAGTGGCTATGATTCATTGTCTGGCATTACAGCCAAAGTCATGGAGTAGGCCTGTGTTCTTGTTCGTTTTAAACAATTAAATTCAAATTCCTACTACTGGAAATTAGACATTCAGTATCTAGTCTAGTATCGACTTGACGCTCGCCTGTGGTTGTGAGTTCGAATCCGCATCAGGGAGGTATGTTTTAATCGACCCGGGTTTCCAGGTGAAAGTTAGTTGATATCCTTTACAGGACGTAGCAGTCAACCCCAGAATTGTTTGGATGTTCGTCATTCCTGAGCAATTTTATGTTCAGTAGTTGCCATGGGTCGAATTGAGCTCTTGTCATAGTGACGAAACGTCAACCAGACGGACGTGGCGATCGTGGATCGTGACCCACGTGGCGAGCGAGATTATCACCGCAGCGAACACACATGATCGCGAAGGTGACAAGGGCATTGAGATTCATTCGAGTCGTGGGTGTTAGCGTCATCGGATGCACCACAATGTAGAAGATGGTGATGACCACAGAATGCACCTACCATGCACTTGCGCATGCACTTGTGTAGATATGGTTTAGATTGTAATCTAGTGTCGTGTGCTCAAATGTGGAGTCGACAATGTGTATTAGAGTCAGGAATAAATTGCAGAAATTCGCACTTGTGTTGCGTTTTAAAAGAGGTGTGAAGTTAAGGATGACAGAAAGAAGAGTTTAACAAAAACAAGCAGCCAGGGGATGACAGAATAGAGATGATACCTCTAGAAAGTTCGCCACTCAATCAGAGAGAAAGATTAGCTATCAGGACCTATAAATGGGTATTCTGACATGTAATATTCGTCATTGCCTCTCTGACAGTCAAAAGTCATATATGTCAAAAGTAACTGTCACTCGCTCCCTGGCAGTAATATGTCATTACTTTTTGAACGACCGGCATCCATATCATTTCATTTTTTTTTTTTTTTAATCAAGGCGGTCTACTGCCAAATTGCCTGCAGCTGTGTTTCGATCGCGGTTTGCTTGGTCCGAAACTCCTCCGCCACGGAGCCGGTTCCTAGGTATACCTGATCTAAAATGAGTACCAGAAAATGTCTTGGGAAGCCAAGACGGCCTTTGTGACGCTGATGAACTCCCCCGATTGGTCTATAACTATATGGGTCTCGCACCATGCACCCAGTACACGTGCAGACTTGTTCTATAGGAGACCCACAAGCCTGTGCGTGCTGTTGAGCTGTCGGCACTACTATCTGTTCCACTCTTCACATGGGGCAGTGAGGGGCATTTTGTGTCATATTCACTGGCACAAGAACGGAGATTTATGGGGGGGGGGGGGGGGTGACCCTTTGTGGTGAAGTTGGAAGTGCGACTAATTAACTAACTAACTAACTAACTAACTAACTAACTAACTAACTAACTAACTAACTAACTAACTAATCATAAGAATTGGTTCTTAGTAAATCAATCAGTCAGTTGTAGTCTCGTCAAAGAATGTTGGCTGCAGTCGATCTCCAATCATGTCTGTGGTACGTTACACTTATCTTGGGTAATAATAATTGCCATTTCCAAATAAAATAGTTTGAATGAGTCATGTATAAGGGGCTTTCATTTAAAAAATCCGTTCATGCCGCAGAGCGCGTAATTGCTTACGTTTAACATGATCATGTCATAGTCATGTGATAAGTACTGACCAATGAATAAAAGAGCACGTGCTTATCGTCCCATGATACATAGGTTCTGTTTCTGACAGTTGAGAAAATGGCCGAGTTGATCCAAAATCCGTCAAAAGAAGCTCAAAGAGCGGTGATTCAGTTTCTTTCATTTGAAGGATGTCGACCAGTGGACATTCATCGAGGAATGCAGGCAGCGTACGGTAGCAAATGTGTGTCGAAGACAACAGTGACAGACTGGCACGAATGTTTCGGAAAGGATGTCAGTTCAAGACAGATCTTAGATTTCCGGGTCAAGCGCATATTGTTGCAACAGGGGGAAAAAACGTCGCCAAAATTGATGCAGCAGTACAGATGAACCGTTGTCGAAGCATACGTTCGCTAGCGAAAGAATTTGATGTGTCAGTCGGGACAATTCAAAAGGTCGTTCGTAAGAAATGCAATATCGGAAGGTGTGCTCACAGTGGTTACCACGGATGTTGACCGACCACCAAAAAGAGGAACGCATGGGATGGTGTTTGAACCACTTGCTGCGTTACAGAGTGGCGGGTGATGCATTTCTTTTCCATATAGTGGTAGGCGATGAATCATGGTGCCACTACTTTGAGCCCAGCAGCAAAAGAGAGAGAGAGAGAGAGAGAGAGAGAGAGAGAGAGAGAGAGAGAGAGAGAGAGAGAGAGAGAGAGAGAGGGGGGGGGAGCATGGAATGGAAGCATGCTGGATCACCAAATGCCGCAAATTTCAAGTTACAGGTTTCCGCTGGTAAAGTTATGCTGAGCGCATTTTTTTACCATGAAGGTCTATTGTTGGCCGACTTTAACAAACCTGGTGCCAACATCAACTCTACCCACTACTTGCAAACACTAGACCAGCTGCAAAAAGCCATCATGAATAAACGACCCGGCATGCTTTCTCGCGGTGTGATTTTGTTGCACGATAATGCTCGTCCGCATATCGTAAAGATTGTGCCGGAAACATTAGCAAGGAAGAAGTGGGAAATTCTGCAACATCCAGCCTATAGTCCTGATTTGTCACCATGCGATTTTCATTTGTTCGGACCTCTAAAACAATCTCTCGAGGGGCAACGATTTCTCACAAATGCAAACGTAATGAACGCAGTAAACACTTGGTTCGGTGAGCAACCACAATCCTTTTTTGCGAACGGCATTCGCCGCCTACCTAAGCAATGGGATGTTTGCCTGAATGCCTTCTTCTGACCAACCCATGGTGCATAATTCATTCAAAATGAATGCTTTGTTTAATTCTACCACACCTGTTAATGTTTCTTTCATGCTTTTGTAATAAAGCCTTTGGAACGGGTTTCAAATGAACGTCCCTAATATTATTGATTATTGCACATTTTCTCTGCGTTTTAATGCATATAATTACAATTGTTGCTGTTGTCTAAGATTGGCTTCATAAGTGATGTATGAATGAAATAATGTATGAGAGCAGAGACATAAGAAAGGCAAAATGTCTGACGGACCTGCGAGCCCAATGCTTAACCCTATGAAAATAAAGTTTGTTCGTTAGTTCTGTGTCTCGCCCAGGTTGTACAATGTAAAGGACTGCTGGTTGTCCATCCCTTGATGTTATCTGTCCACTTGTATCGCTGTGTACGCTAGAAGCACTGAAAGTATGGCAGTTTGCAAGAAAGCACAGCTCACAATGTGTTACACATAGTAGAAGATAGTCCAACAGCATAGACTGCCGCTGGGGCGGGAAGTGCTGAACCTTCACATATTCTAGGCCACGACATCTAAGGCGAGGTAGCCAGTGCCTTTCCTCGTCGCTTTCCCTTACCAGACAATTACCCTTGTGCATGAGACTACGTGGGCCCCAGAGGTTCTGCTGATGACTGAACCCGCATCACTGGCGTGGCACGCAAGTGCACTAACTCCTATGCCACAGTGGTCCTTCATATATAAATAAAACGTCCCGAGTCAGGAAGCTTCTGTGTGTCTGAGATCAGATCGATCCATCACATTCTGTAGGCCTGAATGCTCGGGGGAAAAGATGGTCTGTCTTTCTCTCACCTAGCGAGACGACGAGAGCAGGTGTCGAACCCTCGTCCTACCGCGCTCATGATATCATCAGTGTAGTTCCATATCAACTACGCGACAGCACCCGCTTCCTTATATAGATAGTGAAGGCATAGCAAGCAAATAGGTCATTGTGTTATGTATATAGGTCGCACGGTGGCACCTGTCGGAAGATGTGACTCAGATGTAAATGAACAAATCACCATATACAAAGGTTCTATTATAAAACATTAGCAGTGTCACAAAACACTGGAATGTCACATGTTCACAAATTCGCTTACTGTAAAGCATGAAGATGGAAACAAGATATTGCAGACACACTCGGCATGAAACGTCTTAAGGTAGCTAGAGCTTTGTCCAATCACATTGAAAGAAAAAGGGGGCGTGTGAGAGAGGCTAAAGCTTTGACCAATTATAATTAGAGGTAAATGTCGACGTGTTTGTAAGAGTGGCTAAAGCTTTGTCCACTAAGAATGAAGGACATAGCGAGCGTGTTTGTTAGAGTAGCTAAGGCTTTATTTAATAACTATGAAGGATACAGGTATCGTGTTTGTTGACTGGCTAAATCTTTGTCCAGTAAGAATGAAGGAGGAAGGGGGCGTGTTTGTTAGAGTCGCTTACCCTTGTCACATAATAATGAGAGATAACCGAGGCGTGTAGGTTAGAGTGGCTACAGCTTTCTCCAAAAATAGTGACATAATGGTGGGAGTGTTTGTTACACTGGTTACAGCTTTGTCCAATAAGAATGAAGGATAAAAAGGACGCATTTGCTAGAGTAGCAAAAGTTTTGACCATCAATTATACTGTCCTTTATAGTCCCTGCAAAACTCAACTCAACTGAGATTTGAAGAGGGATTAATGTTAGTAAGTTAGTGCGCTAATCAGTTCCTCTCAGTTGCATATCCTCTACAGGACGTCGCAGTCAACCCCAGTATTTTTGGATGTTTCTTATTTCTTGACAAGTTTACGTTCAGTAGTGTGCCATTGCTTTCTGAACGACCGGAACTCTTACTATTTTATAAAAACCAACGCATGGGGTCTGCTGCCAAATCGTCCGCAGCTGTATTTCGAACGCGGTATGCGGGATTACGAACTGCGTCCGTGATCCCTTTGCCACAGAGCCGGTGCTATTCATTACCCTACCAATAATATTGTTCAGCTAAAAAAAAAATTATACTTTCCTTAGCAAGAAACTGTTATGTGTATATGAAATGTTAAGACCATCACATTTTCGTAGGCCTTAGTGCACTGAGCATTAAGTGATCAGTCTTTCCCTAACGTTAGAGAACAACGAGAGCTGGAATCCAACCTTCGTCAGACTGCGCTGACATTCCCATGAGCGTGGTCGACGAGAGTTCGATTCTCACTCACGTCGTTCATTACGAGAGGCAAAGCCTGGTCACCGAATCATCCGTGCTCATGTCATTATCACGGCAACGTTTGTCCTGTAAACATGCAGCACGTTATACAAGTTTGAGAACCACTGGTAGACATTAATGTATGCTAATGTAGTCAAATGGCAACGCTGTGAGTCAGTAAAACCATCATTAGAATGAGTACCGCAGGGCCTGGTTATTATACCACCTTAACGTCTAATCCTTGAAACAGCCAACTTTATGTTTAAACTACACGCATCCCATCATTTATATTCAATCCGCTGAATCATCTAAAAGCTTGCTGTCAGAATGCAACTTTCGCTGAATCATCAAAAACAACTATGAGAATAATTCTATTGTTGGTGATTCATGAATGCTATTGTGAAAAGAAGCATCAATCAATGGACTAATTCAGATGAAAATGGTGATTAAATGCATGTCTTCACTCAGTAGTAAAATATTTACCACAATAATTACTTCTTCAGAGCTATACTAAGCCAATCATGATGTACAGAAGCACTTCATGGACTTTTAGCAGACAAGTGAGAGTTATGTCGATACTGCGGACATGTGGTTTTTAGAATAATGGTGAGAACACGGTGGACGGATAGACGGAGTAATGAAGATGTCTTGAAAGAAGTTACCTCACATCGAGAACTGGTTACTCGCATCAGAACAAGACAGTCCATATTCTGTGTGTATGTCATGAGAATGGGAAAGTTAGGGTGCGTTGTCACAACGGGAAAGTTGGGGTTGTGTCATATATTTTTGAAGGGAGTGGGAGATCACTGTAGTGCATGCCCCATCTCTAACAAAAGAAGTAGAGCCCCATCCTCTTCTATCTTCAATACCCCCAGAATATGAACCTTGAGTTATCTGCAGGCCTCGTTCTATTAAGTATGTCTAGGAGATATAGATTATGGCCCTGGTGAGAATGGTAATTACTAACTGGGAATCTGCCCCTTCTCCAATGATTCTGATAGCTCTGGAGCCCCCTTATTGGTTATCAAATCTGAGGAAAGTCTGGAGAATTTTCTCAGCCTGATTTATATGAAGAAAACATGGATGTTGAGCAGTTGATAGATCTAGAGTCTTCTCTCCCCCATTTTTAGTACGTCATTATGAGTTAATTTATTTTTAAACAATCAAACACATAATCAATCACATTAGATTCTGACAACATGATGTACAAAGAAGTTGTTGACTCACAGATAGGTTTGAACTGATAAATTAACAGAAGGTCAATTCATGTTAATCATTTATTGACTGGGCCTGAGCCTTCTGGTCAGTACATACATCTCTATTGTGATTTACACAAAATAATAGAAAAGTTGCACATTGGACCATTGTCCCAGACAATCAATCAAGCATCAATATATGAGATGTCAACAAGTGTGAAATAAGTAAACATTTTGATGTTGTACATATTAAGTGTGATGGTGATGAATCAACAATTAACTATCAGTTTCCTGAAATTGGGTGTGGTGTGTACCAATGAGAAAAGTAACCTGGTGACTGGAAGATTAGGTAAGCCAGGGTTCATTGACTGATGGATCCACTTCAGGTATGCCCGTATAGCTCCACTGAAGGCCTCCCCATACTCTGCTCATGGACAAGTCACTTGTGGTTCATCTCTTTCTCTCGGCTTCCCTCTTTCAGGTCTGATTTAGGTGGTTAGTTTGCTGATGTGTTTGGTGGTTGTTGGTATGTAGCCACCAAGATCACTGATGAATATTCACATAAGTATATATATTCCTACCAATACAATATTCTAGAAGTAGGTCGGAAGAAATCTAAATTCCTGAAGTAGGAACTAGTTCCCCTCCCCTCCTTTTTTCTCTAAGCTAGTGTTGGGTTAATTTGGGGTGGTCAGAGTTTATCACACGGTGTACGCCTTGTCTCAGTTGGTACCTGCTGTATGTAAGTTCTCATTTGACCAGGGGTCAGTGAACGTGTACAGTAAGACATTGACAAGAGTGAGAATATGTCAAGATGCATGTAAATAAATGACATACATTTATAACATTTCTTCCACTAAATGGTGTTTATCGCGTGTATAAATAATTCTCTGTGTTTTCCCAATTAACTTCTTCTTCTTCTTCTTGTGTCTAATAACTCTCTCCCATTATCTGTTGTTGTTGTGAGTGGTGTGTTGTGTGGTGATGAGTGGTGTTGAGTGGTGTTGTGTTTTAAGTTATGTTGAGTAATGAGTTAAGTTCACTTCGTGTGATGGAGTTCCACGAAGCACAACTATTCTGATGCAATGCAGTTCATAAGTGCTCTTATCTAATTAAAATTTGACATAAATATAAATATTTATTCCGTCAAACCCTATTGATTCAATAGATGAAGGAGAAAGGAAAGATTGATTTCTCTTTCAGCTTTCTAGATTGTAAATAGGCATAGATAAGGCTGTTTTAGAACAAGGCACTTATTCTAGTACACGAACTGTCATTTCAGCTGTAGGTAGTGATAGCATCTTTTATCAGTGTTTCTGGTGAAATGCACAAGATTGCTTTAGAATCATCACTCCTCACAGTTGTTTAGAATAGAATGTAGTAGTATAATGCACTTCTTAAAGTTAATAATTATCTCTAAGAATATCAGAGATTGCAGTTTCATCGAAGAGAGGATTGGAGAGTCATTTTGCCCGGGAACGGCTCTGCGTCGTTAGAATCTACAGTCGAGCATTTTTACATTTCAGAGGTTTTAATTAATAATAATACATTTCAATTGACATTACAAACACGGGTTACCATTACTTGATACTTGATACATCGGGTTCTTAGTCTAATCTCGGGACTAACAAGCTCACCTGGAATTCAGACATTCTGCCTCCTCTATTTGAAAATTTGGTCACACAATTTCTGACGTCTATTCGCCAGGCATGTTTTTTGCAAGAGTGCGCTGCTTATCATAATCTATACCGGCGTTGGCGCGAAAGCCGTGTCACGTGTCTGTCCCGTCCAATGGTTTTTTAAGCCTAGGCTGATGAAATCTTTCTAAGAATCCACGTCATCTGTCACTTGTTCAGTTCCAGTTTCGATGTTAAGTTTTAAGTCCTAGTCTCCGTTTGCGGTTGTGAAGTCAATTTCTTTTAATGTTGTTTCCTCTTTTTGCGGCAGGTGTTGGTAAATGAATAATGGTGGTTAGCGTTATGCTACATGGCCCCACTCCAGATTGTTCTATGGTATGGAACTATGTTTCCAACATTTTCAGTTATCAAGCTGTTCCCATTTTTCCTCCCTTGTATTCTCTTCTGCATCTGATTGACCTGGTTCATCAGGCACTGGGTGTCGACTCAGGAAGTCCGCTCCCACATTCATTTTCCCAGGAACATACTCAACCTGGAACGAGTAAGGTTGAAGAAGCAGCGACCACCTCATAAGTCGGGCATTCAGAGTCTTAGATGCGGCGAGAAACATGAGCGGTTGATGGTCACATTGCACTGTGAAATGTTTGCCATATAGGTATGCTTGAAATTTATGTACACTCCATACGAGCGCAAGACATTCTCTCTCGATAGTACTGTAATTTCTCTCTGCTGCATTCAATTTCCTGCTAGTATAGGCTACAGGGAATAGCTCTGATGGTACATCTCCCTTTCTCTGCAACAGCGTTGCCCCAATTCCTATGTTACTGGCATCGGTGCGCAGCACAAATGGTTGGTCGAGGTCTGGTAGATGTAAGACTGGATGAGCAGTTAATGCCTGCTTTAGTGCTGTGAAAGCTCTCTCACAGTCAGCTGACCAAGTGACTTTCTCTGGTTTCCCCTTTTTGGTAAGATCCGTTAAAGGTGCTGACAGAGTATTGAAGTCCTTGATGTATTTTTGATAGAATCCACATAAGGATACAAATGATCTTACATCCTTCTTTGTTTTTGGACGAGGTGCTCTCTGGAGTTTATCCACATTTCCCTCTTGTGGAGTTATCAGTCCATGAGATATCTTATGACCTAGAAAGTCCAATTCTTGGAATCCTATCTGACACTTCTTTGGTCTAGCCGTCAATCCAGTTTCTCTGAGGCGCCTGAACAAAAGATGCAGGGTTTCTACATGCTCTTCAAATGTTTCAGTGGCGATCAGGATGTCATCCATGAAGTGACTGATGTCTGGATGCTGTAGTGGGTCAAGTAATTTTCTCATCATGCGTGTAAAGACGCTGGGAGCATTACTTAATCCGAATGGAAGAACGTTGAACTCATAGTGTCCTCCAGGCGTGCTGAAAGCTAACCATGGTCCAACTTCCGGTTTTACAGGAATCTGGTAATATCCCTTACTGAGATCAATCCTAGTAAAGTACTTAGCTCGGTTGAGTGCTGTGAAGAGTTTATTCTGATCAGGCAGAGGTTCTGCTTGGAATTCAGTTATAGCATTGAGCTGTCGATAATCGATGCACAATCTATGTTCTCCACTTGGCTTTCTCAATAAGACGACGCTAGCACTGTAAGGTGATTCAGATGGTGAGATTATTCCTGCGGTGAGCAGCTGTTGTATTTCTTCCTCTAAAGTCTTTTGCTTTGCATAAGGAACTGGGTAAGTCTTGACTCGCACAGGCACTGTGTCATTTAACTTCATGTCAAATTCCTCCAAATCAGTTCTTCCTGGCTTATCAATAAGTTTGTTTTTTTTTTTTTTTTCCGCGTTTCCATCCTGTCTCAGGATATTGCGGTCAACACCAGCATCTTTCAGCTGTATGTTGATTCCTAGGCTAGATTACGCTCATCAGCACGCCACGACTTTCTGAGCGACCGGCTCCATACTCTCATAAGTCACTTTTGCAATTCGAACCACTGCTAATTCTCGTCGCGTCACGTGACGAGAGTATTCGGGGTTAGCGGAGAAAGCTGCTAACTCCTCGGCCATGGAGCCGGCTTATCAATAAGTACTTCTGCATATTTTGCCATAAGTTCCCTAATCTGCTTTTGCTGATCCTTTGTTAAGTTGGGATTAATTTCCACATCCTTAAAGGTCTCTTTGGCTTGCAGTTGGCACTCGACTCCCATTGTTGATCCTTCTTCGACTTCAGTAGCCACACTCATGGCCATCAGATGTGCAGGTTCGGTGGTTGAGGGTCTTTCATGATATTTCTTCAAGAGGTTTATGTGAAATACTTTCATCTTGCCTTTGACTGAAATTCTTTAGTTGGTACGTGAGATCTTCTCCGTCACTACATACGGTCCTCTCCATCCTATTTGCAGCTTATTCTGACTGGTTGGAAGCAGCAACATCACCTTCTCTCCTACCTCTAACTCTCTATCCTTTGCCTTGCGGTTGAAGTTACGAGCAATTCTTCGTCTGGCTTGACGTAGATTGACATTCGCTTGTTTCCAACTGTGTTGTAAACGATTTTTCAACTCGGCAACATATGTAGATGCAGTCACGACTGCATCATCTGTAGTATTACCGTCCACGTTCGAAGTAACGCCTCCAGTGGTCCCTTGATCGGTCGTCCAAACAACAGTGTGGCTGGAGCAAAACCTGTTGAGTGATGGGGTACTTCCCTGTAAGCGAATAAAGCTGCGAGTAAATACAAGTCCCAATCCTCTGTCTTCTCCTGGGCAATTTTGCGCAGGATACTAATCAATGTCCCGTTCCACCTTTCCTCAAGTCCATTTGACTGAGGGTGATATGGTGAACTGAAGATATGGCGTGCATGAAAAAGTCTGAAGGTCTCTTCCATGAGCTTACCACGAAACTGTGAACCGTTGTCCGTCAAGATCCTTTGTGGGAATCCTAGACGTGTGAATATTCCTAATAATGCATCAGCGACGTGTTTGGAGTCACAGCTGGGCATAGGAACTGCTTCGGCCCACATGGTTGTTGTGTCCACAAGCGTTAATATGAATCGGTTTCGCCTCTTCGTTGCTGATAGAGGTCCGATTATGTCTACAGCCACTTTCTCAAATTGAATTCCAGTGATTGGCGATTCACCCAACATTGCCGGTGGTGTCCGGTGTTTTGGTGATACTTTCTGACACTGTGGGCATGATTTTACAAACCGTTGTATGTCTGAATTCATCCCTGGCCAAAAGTAGTGAGTGGTAATCCGCTGTGTAGTAGCGTTGATACCCATGTGCCCACTGAATGGTAGACTATGACCCATCTCTAAGATCTGAGTCCTGTATTGAGTTGGTACAACAAGTTGATTAAACTCTTGTCCAGCTCGTCCTGCTTTTCTGTAAAGAAGTGCTGACTTCATGAACAGATCACCTTTACGGAGAGGTAAATGTGATTTTGGCAGTTTTCTGAAGCAGGGTTCCAAGGTGCTGTCGGCCTCTTGTGCCCTCTTCAGTTCCTCCGTTCGAGGGATTGGCGTAGTTGTTTCTGGAGTTTTTGTTGCCTGGGATCGAGTGGTCATGGTCGCCATCGCCACAGGTTGAACAGGTTCTCCTAGAACGATAAATCTACAGCCGAGGATTACAGGATATATCGGATCGTCCAAGACTGCTGCCTTGATTGTCCCAGTGACATACCGCGAGGCTATGTTCACTTTTGCCACTGGAAGAGACATATTTGTTGAACTCTTCAGTGGTCCCTGTAATTCCACTATTTCCTCTGTCACCTGTTCAGGGTGAACTAAGGATGATGAAACAACACAGTCATATGATAATCCAGTATCATATAAACAGGTCGTTTTGAATCCATTTAGCAAAATGGATTCAACAACCGGAATACGAGATGATGTGTCTTGATGAGGTGTCTGTTTGGACGTTTCACCGGTGCTCACTTTTTTCTCTTTTCGGTTGGCCAAACATGCCGCTGTGTGTGGAGGTGGCTTCTTCTGAAATGTGTGACCTCTAATTTTGCAATGGGTACAGAATGGTTTGTCCTCCTTCGGCGCTGTTTGGACTGAGTTTTGAGTGTTTTTCTGGGATTTCCCCTTTTTCCCGGTGGCCACAGTGTGTTCACCCTCTTTTGGCTGTGGAGTTTTGTTTTGAGAGGGGGTGTTGTTCGAACGTCCCTTTCCTTCCATCTCCTTCTGAGATTTCTCAAATCTTTCTGCCAGGATGATTATAGTTTCCAGGCGGCCAGCCCCGTTTTGGGTTAAGAATGCCTTCATTTCGTTCCGCATTTTCCTCTTGATCTGATCAATGATAATCATTTCACGGAGTCCTTCAAAATTTTCCTCAAATCCTCCCAAGCAAGTCCATCTTTGTATGTATGACTTCAGTCTTTCGACTAGTTGCGCGTAACTCTCACCCGGTTCCTTCCTTGCGGCTTTGAACCTGAGTTTATAAGATTCGGCGTCCACTTCGAATCGGCTCAAGAGTGCCGTCTTAAGTGTTGTGTAGTTCTGTTGTTCCTCTCTAGTGAGGCGGAAAGAACACATCATACGCCGTGGATCTTAAGGCCTGCGCTAACTTCGTCGCCCATCTACTTTCTTCAAGCCCACAGCTGACAGCCATTGCCTCGAAGCGTGATAAAAATCCTTCGATGTGGTCAGTCTGTTCATTAAAGGGTTCCAGAGGAAATGACATAGCTCCTGAATTAAGTTGAGAGACGTGAGGAGGTGGTTCTGTGACTGGCGATCCTGATGAGGTTGAGGGTGTAGGACCACTCCCTTTCTCTATTCTCCGGATCTCCACTTCAATCTCCATTCTCCTCAACTCCAGTTGGTGTTGGCGCGCTCTCTCTCCTTATCCTCCATTTCAGCCTGTAGTCGTTTCTCTTTCTCCTCCAATTCTGCCTGAAGTCGTTTTTCCCTCTCAGCCAATTCAGCCTGAAGCTGTTTTTCTTTGAGAGCCAATTCCGCTTGCAGTCTTTCTCTTTTGTCGAATGCATCTGAAACATAGTTAGCTAGCTCAAGGCCATCTAACCCGCATTCCCTACCTGTTTCTGTTATTTGGGCTCTAAACTTTGCAGTTTCCGCCATGTCTATAATTTATTGCTTTGTTCTGCCTAAAAATATAATTGCAGTTAGTCTGATCCGCGTAAGCTTGTCAGTCCCTGATCTGCAAATATACAACAGAGCATGTGCAATATTAAAAACACCCTATGTTATGTCTGTCTGTCAATGCTGGAAAAGCCAAAGGCAGCAGGCACTGAAGTAACTAGATTTAATTCCTAGTAAAGAAAAGAATCTGAAATTAGACAGAGTTTTTCCAACGGATAAGATTTTCCGGTGGTTGATGAAATGCTGTTAAGTTCAGACTCCACAGGAAAAGAACACCTTCTCTGGAAGAGAAGTAGTGTTGGTAGAGTAGATACACACTATATATTTCTCCTGGAGCACCTCTCTCTGAAGAATAAGCCTATTTGAACATGGCCCCCTTCTCCAGGAGTAATAATCAGTCACCCACTCTTATTTATCTGTAAATGTCAATCATATCATGTGGCTGTCAATCAATATAAGAAAATGACAATGTTCAAAATCCAAAGATAATTGTGTTAATGTTTTATGTAATTGTTTAAAGGTTAATATATGGGAAGCCGGTCTCTCTGGCTGTGGGGTTACAACACTTTCTCTCTGTAATCCCGTTTATCACGCAGAGTCTCGCAGCGGAGCGAGAACTGAGGTGGTTCGACCCCCGCTCGTGACTTGCGGATACTGAGCCGGCCGCTCAGAAAGCAATGGCAAACTACTGAGCGTAATCTTGCCAAGAGATCAACAGACAGCTGAAAGATGCTGCTGTTGACAGCTAAGTCCTGTAAAAGGATACGCAAAACATATGGGAACCATCCAGGACGTAGCCGACAATATGTCATATATTTTTGAAGGGAGTGGGAGATCACTGTAGTGCAAGAGTGCGCTGCTTATCATAATCTATACCGGCGTTGGCGCGAAAGCCGTGTCACGTGTCTGTCCCGTCCAATGGTTTTTTAAGACGAGGCTGATGAAATCTTTCTAAGAATCCACGTCATCTGTCACTTGTTCAGTTCCAGTTTCGATGTTAAGTTTTAAGTCCTAGTCTCCGTTTGCGGTTGTGAAGTCAATTTCTTTTAATGTTGTTTCCTCTTTTTGCGGCAGGTGTTGGTAAATGAATAATGGTGGTTAGCGTTATGCTACAGGTTGAATAGAGGCAGTGGAGAGCATGAGAGAAGATGCTGGGCAGTTTGACATCATGGTAATGGGGGGAAATTAGTATCAGCATTATATGGCAGTACGCGAGACAGAAGGCGATGAACATAGATCACAAACGTCACACGGCATGGACTATAAGAAGAAGGTTTATTATTACTACAATCGGATCAACTAACAAATAAATTATGTTTATAATTCCAGCTTAGCTATACCATTCAGTTCTGAATGTTAATCTTTTCCATCTGCTTAATATTCCAATACAGCATGATAACATGTAGACTTAGGTGGGTCAATCTTTGCCTCTTCAGCACCAGTAGTCTGTTAGGTCGATAGCCATTTGGTTCTCTCTGGTATTTTCTTGTCCGTGCTGCTGGTATTAGTATATAAATACATAGTAGTCGTCCCATCCACTTACAAAGCTGCATCATCATCATCATCATCATCATCATCATCATCATCATCATCATCATCATCACCACCATCATCATCATCATCATCATCATCATCATCATCATCATCATCATCATCATCATCATCATCTAGTGCCCTGCCAGTTGGCGTAGGCGTTCATGGTTTTTCAGATATCTCGGTAATTAGTGTTCTGGATAAACTATACTGATGATATTCCTCCATGTCATCCTCTCAATCCCTCCAGCATCATTTTCTTGGTCTGCCTCTGCCCCTCTTCCCCTCGATCTTTCCAGACATCACGATATTTCCCAGTGTCTCTCTTCTCATCACATGACCAAAGGAAGAAGTATTTTTTTTTTTTTTATTCTTATTGTTGAATATAATGCCCTAATTTCATTAGCCTCTTTTAGGCTATCGTCGTTAGTTACTCTGGCAGTCCAAGGATTTCGCAAAATTCGTCTCAGGAACCACATCTCTGTTGCTTCCAAGTTCTTCCTAATTTCTTCATTTACATTCCAAGATTCACTGTCATATAGAAAAACAGGTTCTATATAGTATTTCAGCACTCTCTTTCTTACATTCATTGATAGGGACTTATTTCTTACGATACCTTTCATGTTGCATAGAGATACTGAATACAGCAAGCACACACCTGTGGCTTACTTACGACCACGGCTGAATGATTCGTCACAATGTAAACGTTCCGTGTGTCATACCAAATCGATATTGTGAACAAATGTATGGACAATGGTTGAGCCAGTTATCGCGTGTAATCTGTGCTGTATCGCGGCTGTTACTAGGCGACAGGGGCGTTTCTTTCGTTGCTGTACTGGGTGGGGCGTTGTTTCTATTGCACAATTGTTTCTGGGCTGACAGGGGCGTTCCTGTCCTTGCTGTACTGGATGGGGAGTTGTTTCTGCTGTACAATTGTTTCTAGGCTGACAGAGGCGTTTCTTTCGTTGCTGTACTGGGTGGGGCGTTGTTTCTGTTGTACAATTGTTTCTGGGCTGACAAGGGCGTTTCTGTTGTTCCTGAGCTGAGTGGGGCGTTGTGACTGTGTTGAGGGATTGTTGTTCCAGTGGCGTTTCTGCTGTTATTTAGCCGGGTGGAATGTTGTGTCTGTTGTAATATGTTGTCTTGGATGAAAGGAGTGTTTTTCGAGCTGAGTGGGAGGTTGTTTGTATTGTACAATTGTTCCTGGGGTGATAGGGGCGTTTCTGTTATTATTTAACTGGAGGGAGCATTGTGTCTGTGTTGTGCAATTGTTACTAAGGTGACAGGAGCGTTTCTTTAGTTCTTCAGTGGAAAAGAGCGTTTTTCTATGTTATGCAATTGTTTTTGTGGAGACATCGGCGTTAGTATTGTTCTAGAGCTGGGTGAAGCATTGCTTCTGGATTGCGCAGCTGTTTTTGAGGTAGCAGCGGCGATTCTGTTGTTATTTAGCTAGATGGGAGATCATGTCTGGGGTGTGAAATTGTTTCTATAGTGACAGGAGTGTTGAGTAATTTCTGAGCAGTGTGGAAGGTCGTGTTTGTATTGTGGGATGACAGGGGCTTTTCTGCTATTTGTGAACTCGGTGGGGGGGGGGGGGGGGGGGGTGTTTGTGTTACCAAATTGTTGCTGAGCAACAGGCATGAAAAGCATCTGATTGCTGTCGAAATCTAGTTTCTGATGAAAATGCAAAGAATACCATAGACAGACAGAAAAACCAATAACCAAGTCCTACAAGAAACAAATGAAAATCGTAACCTGATTAGAAAAATTAGACGTTGACAGTCAACATGTTTGGTTACCTTATGCGAAGAAATAAATTGGAGAACTTGGTGACAACTGGCAAGATCGAGGGGAAGTGAACAAAGGGACGGCAGAGGAATAAATACCTGGATGACTTAGCCACGTGGCATAGTGTGATAGGAACACTGAGCTGATCCACGACTCTGATGATCTAGTGAAATTGTGAAACATTACGGCCCACGTTTATCGTGATGATGAATTGTTGCTTCTTCTTCTTTTTTTTTTTTTGTACGCTCGCTTAAACTCGAGCGTAGTCCTTATACACTGTTTAAAGTTGAGATGAAAAGGGCGTTATTACTTTGATTTTTTTACCTTGATGGGTCTTTGTGTCTGGGTTGTGCAGTTATTTTTTTGGTAGCAGGTAGGAAATTGGTGTTTCTGTGCTAGGTAGCAGGTCGAGTCTTGTGTCTATGTTGTGATGTTATTTTGGGGATAACATGAGCGTGTCCATTGTTTCTGGGCTGGGCGGAAGGTTGTGTCTGAGTTGTGCAGTAGTTTGCAAGGTGATAGTGGCGTATTGAGTGATTTATGTTGTTCAACTGTTTATTTTGTTGACGTTGTTCAACTGTTTGACACAAAGATTATAGCATAGGTATGTTATTGTCTACACACAGACAATGTATAGCTGATCATACATGGCGGGTAATTGTGTGCACATGGGTAATAGTTAATCATACATGGTGCGTAGTTTTTTACGCACATACCATACCTAATGACACGAGGATGCGTGGATGTATTCACATAGACAACTGTTGATCACACATGGTGAGTAATTTTGTACACACAGACAATAGCTGATCACACATGGCACGTAGTTTTGTACACACAGATAGTAGCTGAACACACATAGCGCGTTATCTTGTACACACAGACAATATCTGAACACATATGGTGCGTCATTGTGTTATAATCACACATTGTGCGTAATTGTGTAAACGCAGACAACAACTGGTCATACACTGTGCATTCTTCTCCCTTCACTCTGTATCCACCATTGGGACTTAAGTCCTACTTTAACTCACTCCAAAACTTCTCTTCATTATCTATCCCAAGCAACCGTGTTCATATCCTCCCTATATTATTCATTTCTGTTTCTACTTCTCTTCTCCGTTGTGTTTTTAGCGCTTCATCCATTTGCCCTGTCAATTTCAGACCAAGGCGTCTGTCATGAAAAATAAACTTGCTAGTTTCGATCGATGACAAAAGGAGACATTCGTCTGCACTAACAGGCAACCCTTTGATGTGTATAGACGGAGGAAAAAAAATACGTCGCGTCAAAATGTCTACACACAGTCGGCGATTCTTTATGATGTGGGTTGTTCGAGAAACGAATAATAACGCCAGACGTCTGCCAAGGCGGTAGTTAACCTTTGAAGTGTAGACGGAATGTCTGGACAGACGGCGGAGAGGATTCTGTGATGTGGGGAATTCTCTGGTTCACAGACAGACAGAACTATTGTTGTACGAGACAAAGGAGTTCCCCATATGAAAGCAAACTTGACGGCGGATTGACTCCAGTTAGTCTAAAACAAGAGGAGAAAACCAGACTCTGGACTGATCAGCGTCTAGACTTTTTGGTGACGTCACTCAAGCCCGACTTAAAGCCCGTTGCGGTAAACAAGTGGAGTTAGTTGACCAAGATTTCTGAAGTTTGAAGGATCGGTGCAGATTGCGAGTTGTGTTTTAGAAAGAGACTATAGTGTCCAAGTGTTGATAATTATCGGCAGACATAGATCCAATCAGGGATTGCATAGTCTCAATCTGCAACCGGAAATAGGCATATGGTATTCTATTAATCATATCTAACTTAGAGTATGATTAGGAATAGAGTACAGTACTGTGAGGTGATATAATGTATTATAGGTGTGGTGATACAATGTATTATAGGTGCGGTCATAGAATGTTCTATAAGTGCGGTGCTAGAAAGTATCATAGGAGCGTCGGCACTAGTATCCTATTGTGTGGCTTTAACTAGCTTGTGTGATATATCATTTTACTCAGAGAGTTGAGGACAATTAGTGGGATAATAATTAGAGAGATTGAGGATGGTTGGGAGGGAGGGGGGATGTGAAATGGTAGGATCTTCCAGTAGGGCATCTGCTGGGTTTCTACCCGTTCCTTTATTCTTTCCTGGTGTTGCCATGTCTCAGACAATGTGAGGAGCCATTTGGCCGTATGACAGAGTTTGGATCTCTGTTATAGATCTGAGTGCTGCTATTGGCCTACGCTCACCTAATTCCGACCAGGATTGAGTTGCTCTCACCATAGTATTCTCTACTCAACAGGTTCCACATATGTGTGCTATGATATTCAACAATGAAGCTAGAACACAGTTTAGAAGATTATGGTTCAGGATTTGAAGACAGAAGTTGCTGAGAGACCTCTACATTGGGCTTATACCCCAGTTGGTCTGCGGGAACCTGGCTTCTGCTGAGCAGGACATGCTGATGATACGTATGTTTAGCAAGTGATAGTTGTATCACTGAACAGTCAGAACATTATATATATGTTATATATATATATATATATATATATATATATATATATATATATATATATATATATATATATATATATATATATATATATATATATAACACTGATACCAGGAACATTCATATAAAATTATAGAAATACCTGGAACATTCAGATTGTGGTGATCTGGGGAATCTTTACAACCAGTGACACTAGATCAATTAACATTTCCCAAGTAACAGTGACAATAGTGTTGGAAGTCTCTGAGTAACAAACAGTTCATAACAGAGGAAATTCATAGTGTGAATTAGATTGAAGACTCTCATTAGACAGTGTTTGTCATGGAAGTCCAAACATCTTGATGCCTCGAGAGATAGCGGAGAAACTCTTCACGTGACCGGAGAAGCATCACCTCGGTGAGGTTGTTTGTCTGGAATACATGGGGCTGGTGTGTTCTCAGCACAGTGATGAGAATGACTATACTCCTGAACACTGATCTGAGTCTATATACACCTTAGAATATACGTCACACATTCTACACATTATACACACACACACACCATTCTCCTACATATACTCTTTGCTTTAATAAATTTCTTGTTTTTATTTGTTGAAGCTAGAGTTGTCAAGTATGTTATGTTGGGGAAGAATGAGAGGGGGCATGATCCAGGGGTGAGTAAGAGTGAGAAGAAGGTGTCTTCAGATTGAGGGAGTGTTGTGGACGGAGTCTGCTGGATATCTCCAGGATAGTGATATTGAATAAAAATAAATGTGGGTGTTGATTCCCTTCACTCCAGGGACGACACTAAAATAGTAAAGAAGAACAAATAACTACCACTACATTCATTACTTACGACAGCGTCTCTAGTTGTAGTAATCTCAAATTATTTCACTCAGTTTATAGCTTATCCAGTGGCAGTGTCTTTTCCTCACCCCTTGATCTACTGACATTTGTATAGTTCCACGAATCCCACATTGGTGATTCAGTCATACTATTGTATTCCTTCTTCTTCTTCTTCTTGTTTGTTTGTTTTTGTTTTTTTTTTTTTTTTTTGTACAGGCACCAATTAGTGAATATTTGTTTTTGATTTGCAGTTGTTTTGTGTTTCTGATCCATACATTAGTACCGATTTAGTGTTATAATTATGGACACAGAGACTGAAACACATGGTTCTTGAATCTGCAATGTACGATTCTTAACATGAAGATTATCATTCAGTTTCCTCATTGTAATAAGTAATATCAATCTGTGGTATCTAATGTTTAATGTAAGGATTATCACTGAATTTCTTCTTTGTAATGAGTAATATTTGTCTGGGTTATCTAATTATGCCAAGTCTCCGTGGCTTAGGAAGTTTCCGACGTGATTCGTAATCCCGTATACCCGGGTTCGAAACACAGCGGTTATTTTCGAAAAAGGCATAGAAAGCAATGGCAAACTACTGAACGTAAAAATTGCACAGGAATCACGAACAGCCAAAATGCTGGGGTTGACTGCTACGTCCTGTGAAGGACATGCAACTAATTCTTAACCGTTCTCGCCGCGTTGGTAACTTGCGAGGTATGTGAGCCGGTCGCTCAGAAAGCAATGGCAAACTACTGAGCGTAATCTTGCCAAGAAATCAAAAATCAGCCGAAAATTCTTAACGTGAATATTATCATTAAATTTCCTCTTTGTAATGAGTAAGATCTCAAGATCCCGAAGTAAGGCCGGTTTCGTAGCCAAAGGCTTGCGAACGCGGTTCGTGAACCGCTTACCAGGCGTTCGAAACAGCCGCGACCGATTTGTGCAGCAGACCTTGTCGGGCTGTTTATAACGTGTTGGTATGGGAGCCGGTCGTTCAGAATTCAATGGCAAACTACTGAACGTAACATTTGCCTGGTACATCAACAGCAACTGAAAAATGCTGGTGTTGACTGCAACGTCCTGCAAGGGATAAGCAACATTGAAATAAAACAAAAAATAAATGAGTAAGATTTGTCTGAAGTAACTAATTCTTAATGTGAGGATTATAACTTAATTTCCTCTTTTTAATGAGTAATATTTGTCTGTTATCTAATTCTTAATTCTTATTGAGCCATGATCCCATGAGAAGCTATGATAGCTCAGTGGCTAGCAAGCTTACTTGAAGGCCTGGTGGCCATGTGTTCGAATCCGAGTGTTGTCTCTTAATTGACGTGGGCCTCCAGGTCAGCCTAGCTGAGATGGGTACCGGGACATTGCCGTGGGAGGTAAAGGAGGCCGGTTTTATATTAATCACATCATCTATCTAGGGCCGATGGGCCTACAAAAAAAAAGGGGGCAAGATCGTACACCCATTTCGCCTCTTGTCGTGCAATAACTAAACTGAAAGCTAAAGAGACTCACAGAGACTAAAACCTTCCGCCTCCGGATAAAGTCACCGCCGCGGTGAATGAACGAGCGTTTCAATAGTTGTTTTGTCCGGCATGCCTTTTAACTCTACCCCTTTCCTTCACTTCAGTAAGTGCTAGTCAATACCCGCCAATGTATTTATTACATTATTTGAGAGACCCCAAGTATTTCCCAGGCATCTTACACGTCTGTCTAGCACATAATGTAGATGGTATGTTAATGTTAATGTTATGTTATGTCATGTTCTCAGACGTCACTGCACATTTGTTATGTTATGTTCTCAGACGTCACTGCACATTGGGCATTCCCATGTGTGCTCAGCCCCCCCCCCCCCCCCCCAACCCCGATGCAGCAGCCATTCTAAAGTATTTCTTCTCACTGTTCCCATGAGTAGTTGATTATGGAACCCCCCTCTTTCCCAATTGACGTGCTTGACCAGGCATCACTCCCATTTCCTGCAGTCGGGCTAGAGTCGTTGTCTCGCCAGCATCGGCCGACTTAGTCTGTGTTGTCTGTCACATAACTGTCTGCATTGTAATCGCCCTTTGTAATAATATTCTTGGATTGTGTCCCTTGCTTAAACGATCCATCACTGTTCTCTCCCACCTCATCTTCTTTTGTTCCATATTCTTTTCATTACACTCCTTCACAGATTTCTTCGCATAACACTGAATTTTCGTTATTCTTTTCTTTTGTTTTGTTTTCATCCACAAAACGTTGATTCTCTTTGTTCAGAAACAATAACTGAATTTGTTATGTCTTCATAAATGTATGCAATGTTTTGCATGTCGTTTAACAGAGTTGCAATTATTTTAATGTCACTTTTCATAATGGTGTCCATTGTTTTATTCTGAGACACCGTAGATTATACCTATTGTTTATATTCTCAGACCCCGGGGATCTTTCCTATTTTTATGTTACCATTGTTCATGTGAAGCGAGGCTTTCCGAGGAAAATAGACGTCCGTCTCAACTGTCTGGGCCTTTTATTTGTTCTATCTAGTGTCCGTGTGTCTCCCTGGTCTAGAGGTTGCACGACTTTCTCTGTAATCTCGTATACTCACGTGAGTAACGTGACGTTGCGTGAGAATCGGTAGCGGTTCTCTCCGCATAGGTAACTTACGGGGTATGTGAGCCGGTCGCTCAGAAAGCAATGGCAAACTACTGAGCGTAATCTTGCCAAGAAATCAACAATCAGCTGAAAGATACTGATGTTGACAGCGATGCCCTGTAAAGGATATGCGAACAAACAAAAAAAGTGTCCGTGTAAAAACTCCTAATATATGAAAAGACTTCATGATCTGTTATGACCATCTTGCAGTTTGTATATTCCCTTTCGCTGGTTGTTCAAGATGAGGACCGAGTGTTTATGGGAATGTCCAAAGTGATGTGACGTCGCTTCCTTCCAGTGATTTCCAATATTGATGATTAAATTATTATTATTATTATTATTATTATTATTATTATTATTATTATTATTATTATTGATTTATTCATTCGTTCTGTTCTCACAATAAACAATCAAGAAATTTAAATTGCCACAAACTTTGACTATCTTTACTAAATAATTTTAATCAGCAACAATAGGAACTTGAATAACAAACAGTAGTTTGCACAATTTATACCTGGCATATTTCGCTGCATCTCATCAGATGCCTACTTCAGATTTCACACACCATAAACTAAAGCAAACAAAGCTGAAATATACAACAAAGTATTTGTGGTATATTGTCTAAATCAGTACTAAAGCTGGAATAACTGGCAATTCCGGTTCAGCCGCTTTGTTGGAATAATACTCGTGGATTTCATGAACGACGTGCCCAGTCCACAACAAGAGTACAGGTGAGTCACTTTTATATTTAAATTTTTATATATTTTTTTCATGTGGTTGTATCGGTGTGTGTGTGTGTGTGTGTGTGTGTGTGTGTGCGTGCGTGCGTGCGTGCGTGTGTGTGTGTGTGTACACGTAGAAAGATTTAAGATAGATAACAGGCACATGACAGCAACATAAGCAAGTCATCTGGCCTTTAGTAGAGGGACATTTCAACAAAGACAGGACTTCTGGCCTTTGGTAGAAGGACATTTCAACAGAGACAGGACTTCTGGCTTGTGGTAGAGGGCATCTCAACATGGCAGGACATCTGACTTGAGGTAGAGGGACATTTTACCAGAGACAGGTCATCAGGCTTGAGGTAGAGGGACATTTCAACAGAGGCAGGTCATTTGGTTTATGGTAGAGGGACATTTCAACAGAGACATGGCATCTGGCTTGTGATGGTGGGATATTTCAACAGAACCAGGACATCTGGCTTGTGATAGAGGGACATTTCATCATAGGTAGGACATCTGGCTTGTGGTGGTGGGACATTTCAACAGAGCCAGGACATCTGGCTTGTGATAGAGGGACATTTTATCATAGGTAGGACATCTGGCTTGTGGTAGAAGGACATTTCAACAGAGGCAGGTCATCTGGTTTATGGTGGAGGGACATTTCAACAGAGGCAGGTCATATGGTTTATGGTGGAGGGACATTTCAACAGAGGCCGGTCATCTGGCTTGTGGTAGAGCGACATTTCAACAGAGGCCGGTTATCTGGCTTGTGGTAGACGGAGATTTCAACAGAGGCGGGACATCTGAATTATGGTAGAGGGACATTTCAACAGAGACAGGACATCTGGCTTGTGGTAGAGGGACATTTCGAAGACCTGTTATAGGGACTAAGTTCAGCACAGAACAAGCGACGGGATGGTGATGAAAACACAAAGGATGGTATTATCGGAACTCACTTTACGGTGGAGAAGAAGACGGAGGAGGAGGATGAGGAGGAGGAAGGGGGACAAGAATAAGGAAGAGTAGATGTAGGAATAAGAGGAGGAGGAGCAGCAGCAGCAGAAGCAGCAGCAGCAGCAGCAGCGGCGGCGGCGGCGGCGGCGGCGGAAGAAGAAGAAGAAGAAGAAGAAGAAGAAGAAGAAGAAGAAGAAGAAGAAGAAGAAGAAGAAGAAGAAGAAGAAGAAGAAGAAGAAGGAGAAGGAGAAGGAGGAGGAGGAGGAGGAGGAGGAGGAGAAGGAGAAGGAGAAGGAGAAGGAGAAGAAGAAGAAGAAGAAGAAGAAGAAGAAGAAGAAGAAGAAGAAGAAGAAGAAGAAGAAGAAGAAGAAGAAGAAGAAGAAGAAGAAGAAGAAGAAGAAGAAGAAGAAGAAGAGAAGAGGAAGAGGAAGAGGAAGAAGAAGAAGAAGAAGAAGAAGAAGAAGAAGAAGAAGAAGAAGAAGAAGAAGAAGAAGAAGAAGAAGAAGAAGAAGAAGAAGAAGAAGAAGAAGAGAGAAGAGGAAGAAGAAGAAGAAGAAGAAGAAGAAGAAGAAGAAGAAGAAGAAGAAGAAGAAGAAGAAGAAGAAGAAGAAGAAGAAGAAGAAGAAGAAGAAGAAGAAGAAGAAGAAGACATTGTGAAGGAATGTAATCAGCATGCCACTTGATATTGATGATCTGCCTTCCAAATATAACTTCAAGCATTGGTGACCGAGTGCTTGCGGTTTAGTCGTGCTAACACGTGCATCCAGTGTGTAACACATTAACTTGAAGGTCAGTAACACACTGCAATGTGCAGTCGGTGTAATGTGTTTTTTTATGGAGGGACGCCTGGCGCGAGTTAGATCAACTGTAAGATAGGCTCTGTTACAGGCATAAAAAAGATTGGGGCAAAGGGAGAGGGAAAGAGATAGAGAGGGAGATCGAGAGAGAAAAGGAGGGAGAAAGATAGAGAGGGAGAGAGATGGAGAGGGAGAGTAATGGAGAGGGAGAGAGATAGAGAGGGAGAGAGATAGAGAGGGAGAGTGATGGAGAGGGAAAGAGATAGAGAGGGAGATCGAGAGAGAAAAGGAGGGAGAGAGATAGGGAGAGTGATAGAGAGGGAGAGAGATAGAGAGGGAGAGTGATAGAGAGGGAGAGTGATAGAGAGGGAGAGTGATGGAGAGGGAAAGAGATAGAGAGGGAGATCGAGAGAGAAAAGGGGGGAGAGAGAAAAGGAGGGAGAGAGATAGAGAGGGAGAGAGATAGGGAGGGAGAGTGATTGAGAGGGAGAGAGATAGAGAGGGAGAAAGAAAAGGAGGGAGAGAGAGAGCGGGAGAGTGATGGAGAGGGAGAGAGATGGAGAGGGAGATCGAGTGAGAAAAGGATGGAGAGAGATAGAGTGGGAGAGAGATAGAGTGGGAGAGAGATAGAGAGGGAGAGAGATAGAGAGGGAGAGTGATAGGGAGGGAGATCGAGAGAGATAGAGAGGGAGAGAGATAGAGAGGGAGAGTGATAGAGAGGGAGATCGAGAGAGATAGAGAGGGAGAGAGGGAGAGAGATAGAGAGGGAGAGAGAAAAAGTGGGAGGGAGAGAGATGTGGAGAGAGATAGAGAGGGAGATCGAGAGAGAAAAGGAGGGAGAGAGATAGAGAGGGAGAGAGATAGAGAGGGAGAGAGAAAAAGAGGGAGGGAGATAGAGAGGGAGATGGATAGAGATAGAGAGGGAGAGAGATAGAGAGGGAGAGCGAGAGAGAAAAAAAGAAACATAGATAGAGAGGAAGAGGAGGAGAGAGGGAGAGCAAGAGAGATAAAGAGGGTGGAGAGATAGAGTGGGAGAGGGAGAGAGATAGAGTGAGAAAGAGAGATAGACACGGAAAGTGATAGAGAGGGAGAGTGAGAGAGAAAAAGAGGGATAGAGAGACAGAGAGGGTGAGGAGGAGAGAGGGAGAGCAAAAGAGTTAGAGCAATAGAGGGAGACAGATAGAGTTGGAGAGGGAGAGAGATGGATAGAGAGAGAGAGAGGTGGGAGTGAAATAGAAAAGAGTGAGAGTGTGAGAGGGTGATAGAGGGGGGGGGGAGAGAAAGAGAGCGAGAGAGACAGAGTTAGAGGAAGAGAAGGGGCGAGAATAGAGAGGAAGAGGGGGAGAAAGAGAGAGAGAGAGGGTGGTTGTTAAATACATACAGGGGCAGAAAGACCGACAGACAGACAGACAACCACCCGCCTAACACATAAACGAATAAAATAATGCTAACTGTGCTAATACACAAACTCACAAAATGCAAGAATACATTTCCAACATACAAGTGTGAGCTATCTTCCTCCAGACCCTCACGACATATCTGCACTGTCGCCCGACCAGGAAAATCCCCAACACAATAGCTGTCTTAAGTGCCACAGACAGACTCGTGGATAAGGTAAACAGCTGCCAGAAATACCTCAGAGCCAGGGTTATCAACCCGACAATCCCTCCATCGGCTGGGATATGCAGGTGAGCTCAAAAGCCGTAAATGTGGCAGATGTGTTGTCAGACTCTTTGATCCATGGATCAAATAAACACACAAAGGGTTCCGTGATCAACTTTAATGCCCGCCTTCTTACTGTTCTCTTACGCTGCAAAGATTTGAACCGCAGATTTTAACATCTGTTTTATGGATAGCATATGTTGTCTGGGGGTCAGCGGGGCAGAATGGATAATAACGTGCGTTCTTAAACATCGGTGCGCTGATGCCGAGGTAAGGAGTTCAGCCCCTACACCGGACGGCTGGACTAAAATGTTGACTTCTCGTCCTTGACTTTGGGATGTAAATTACAAGTACCTCTAAAGCCAGAGTGGGTTCGCCTGATGGCGAGGGACAATGGCAATATGTAAAGCTAATCCACACGCAAAATTCAGTCCAATGCTAATAGAAGTAGTGTATGTGGACAACGCTTGAGTTCAAAGAGAGCGAGCGCAAAAAAAAAAAAAAAAACACACACAAACAAATCAAAAAGAAATATGCTGTCTAGTGAGACACGGTTGCTCGACTCCCGGTTAGGTGGTTATGGGTTGGAATCCTCACTGAAGACGGATTTTTTTTATTTTTATTTTACATGGGCTTTCATGTCGACCCAGTGTAAACTAGGTGCCAGGAAATGTCTGGGGAAGTGTGGGAGGCCGGTGTAACACTGACCACACCACCCACCGAATGCTGATTGGGCTATAACACAATGGGCCCACTATATGGCCAATGTGCTTTAAGGCGAGAAAAGGGGGTCATTTACTTAAATATTGTTCGTTTCAGATTCTGACTTGAACCCGAGAGTTTAGCCTGCATTGTGCTTGTTTACTGCCAGAACTGGTTGTCAGCCGGTTGATGCTGAGCAGCTCTATGTCTGTGAACTTTGAGCAGTCTACGGACAAGCTGAGATACATCTTGGCATTACATATGTGACCTGTGAGGAAACTGCGAGAAATACCATGAACGAACAGAAACACCAATGAGATATTTCTTTAAGACATCATTTTTTTTTTTCGCATATCCTTTACAGGACATCGCTGTCAACACCAGCATTTTACCGCTGTCGCTGATTTCTTGGTAAGATTACGCTCAGTAGTTTGCCATTGCTTTCTGAGCGGCCGGCTCACTTATCCCGTAAGTTACCAACGCGGCGAGAACTGCTTCCCTACGTGGATAAACGGGATTAAGGAGAAAGTCGTTTAACTCCTAGGCCAGGGCAACGGCAAGAAATCAATGAGAATCGTAAATTATTCGATATATTAGACGCAGACAATCAAGGTATTTATGGCACATTATGAACTGAAATAAACTCGAAAACTTAGTGACAACTGGCAAGCTTTACGGGGAAAAAAAGGGAAGGTGAAGTCAAAGCAGTAAATTCCTGAGTGGTTTGACCTCGTAGTTTAACCGGGGCAAGAACACATGTCATATCCGAGACCGTGATGATCGTGTGAGATGGCGTATCATGACCTTCCATGGTTGTCTTGATGATGATGATGATGATGATGATGATGATGATGATGATGATGATGATGATGATGATGATGATGGGGGAGGGGGGATTTTAGGGATGAGTTATGGGGCTTGTCTTGCACACGCAATTAGGCAGATCATGAAATAGGTGTGTTCGCAGCCAGCAGTGTCCCATGCTTGGTAAACAGATGGTAGTGTGATCGTGACTCAAAGGTCTACCAAAAAGACATTTGATACAGAATTATATTTATTTTATGTTGTCATGGACTTCTGTGACTTTGGGATGTCTAGGTCGGAGGGCACACACACACTGGGTCAGTTCTCTCTCTCTCTCTCTCCTCTCTCTCTCTCTCTCTCTCTCTCTCTCTTACTATACACACACACACTGGGTCAATTCTCTCTCTCTCTCTCTCTTACTATACACACACACATTGGCTCAGTTCTCTCTCTCTCTCTCTGTCTGTCTCTCTCTGTCTCTCTCTCTCGTTCACATACACTGGGTCAGTTCTCTCTCTCTCTCTCTCTCGTTCACATACTCTGGGTCAGCTCACTCTCTCTCACACTGCGACAGCTCTCCCTCTCTCTCCCTCTCTCTCCCTCTCTCTCCCTCTCTCTCTCTCGTTCACACACACCGGGTCAGTTCTCTCTCTCTCTCGTTCACACACTGGGTCAGTTCTCTCTCTCTCTCTCTCTCTCTCTCTCTCTCTCTCTCTCTCTCTCTCTCTCTCTCTCTCTCTCGCACACAAAGAATGTCCGATGATATAGACAGAAATGACAAAACTCCATGTAGGTGATCAAACATGTAATCCTCTCCTACAACACCACGTTGTGCAGAGATGTCCTCACACACTCCCACGCCTGACATCTACCATGTCCTCACACACTCCCACGTATATCGTGGATTACCCAGCCTCCCAACCTGGGCCGGCTGTGGATCCATTCTCTTATCACCGAGTAACACACTAATTTCCCAAACAGTCGTTAATGACCTTTCTGTTGATTTCAGCTACATGATCGCCTTAGCCAATCAGGCACTCTTGCACCAATAATATTCCTTCTCTATTTCTAAAAGTCCTTATTGGTTTATAGTTTTCGTTTTGTTAACTAGCTGTGAACTCAAGCGTACTCTACCCACCTGATACTACCTTTAGTGCACCGAGCTGATTTTTGTGTGTGGGTTAGCTTTCCTTATTACTAGTGTCCCTAGGTTTTAGCCGATCCCGCTCCAAATTCTGAAGTACTTTTTTACGTCTCCTATTCAAGGGCGATAAGTCAACATATTTCGTGTCCCTGTGTCTGTCAAAAGCGACCTCCAGACTGCCTGTTTTCACACCACGTCCCGCGCTATACGATTCTCGCCTTGACCTATCAATGTTACTCTCGTCCCTCAAGCTGTTATTTCAACTACAGTGTATTCTTTATGAGTCTCAAGCGAGACGAGCCTTTGTTCGGTTGTCTGGTCCATGTCTATAGTCGTTAACTCTTAACTGGTGCTGTCTCTAATCGTACTAGATAATAACTCTTATCTGTTGTTTATGTGTAATGTGGAATGTGACAGAAGTACCCGTCAGTTCTTCTTCTTCTTCTTCTTCTTCTTCTTCTTCTTCTTCTTCTTCTTCTTCTTCTTCTTCTTCTTCTTCTTCTTCTTCTTCTTCTTCTTCTTCTTCTTCTTCGTCGTCGTCGTCGTCGTCGTTCGTCGTCGCTGTAGCTGTAATTATCAGTGTCTTCTTCTCCTCGGTCCTACAAACCAAACGAAATCGCTTCACAAACTAATCATTCTTGGAGACTTAAACATTGAGCACAACCCACAACTGGCAACGCTGATCATATTCCGGTACTAACCTATGGCCTTCTCCACGTCAATATGGAAGCACTAGAAGGTTCGTACAGGAATATGATCAGCATTGCCAGTAGTGGGTCTTGCTCAATGTTTAAATCTCAAATCCCGGGAGAGAAAAAAAAAAAAAACAGATAAATCAATTCCTGGAAACATTAAACCATCTTAAATATGTTTCTCACACACGCGTGTCAGACATAAAACAACCACAAATATGTTACCCGCACAAGCGTGACAGAACACACACTCTACAGAGTAATCTCCAGCCAGAAAGAAGATCGGGTCTTAAATAAGGAGACACCAGAACAGCAACATAAATTTGCAACTCTACTCCGGTTATAAGCCCTTGGGGGTGCTTTTACAACTGGTTAAAGTAGCACGTGATGTGTTTGTATATGTCAAACTGAATGACAAGGCAACAAAAGTCGTGTAGTTTTACGCACCTCTGTATGTGATAAAATGTATGTTAATAACTCTGAATGGTTAATGGCCAAGTCCTACATCAACAAATGAAAATCGTAAGCTGATTAGAGAAATTAGACGTAGACGGTCAACATTTTTGGTCACCTTATGAGAAAAAATAAATTGGAGAACTTGGTGACAACTGGCAAGATTGAGGGGAAGAAAATGCCGATAAGTAAATACCTGGCTGACTTGGCCTAGTGGCATGGTCAAGACAGGGACACGGAGCTGATCCACGATTCTGGTGATCATATGAGATGGCGAAACATGACCGCCTACGCTTATCAGCATGGCACATGATGATGATGATGTGTTAAAAATATATTGTCCCGTAGCAATTTCTTGCTATGTGTCTGTGATACCACCATCATATTTTCTTGGTCGAGAGCAAGGATGAGGAGGCGGCCAGTCTTTTCCTCACTGTTGCAAGCGACGAGCCGTGGCGTCGAACCATGTCCGGCCGTACTCATGACTTTATCAGCACTTATCGCTATCACCTCCGCTAACGCGCCCGTCTCTGTGTACATTAGGGCACCACACACTTGATGTAGCACACAGTTAGTTGCATATTCTTTACAGGACGTCGCAGTCAACCTCATTATTTTTTGCTGGTTGTGATCTCTTGGCAAGTTTACGTTCAATACTTTGCCATTGCTTTCTGAATGACCAGCACCCATACCATTTCGTAAAAAACCAACACAAGGCGGTCTCCTGCCAAATGGATGTAGCACAAGGCAGCACAAGTACAGTGCACCGGTCGGCTCGTGGTGTGCACAACTGCCCCTCATTACTGTTTTTCTCTGTATATTCTTTGACGGCTATATAGCGGGTGTGGTAGTGTAATGGTTAGGATGTTCCTCGCTATAATTGGAGCATACGTCTGTAGACTTACTGTGTCGAAAGGTCTTGCTTACGTGGCTGGACTCTAACTCTCATCATTCGCTACTAGAGGGCACTTCCCGCGCCCCCCTCCCTCCCCATCTTTCCCCCATACCATTGTTTCTATGTAATGTCTTTGACAGTTATGGTTTCCTAAAGTGGGTGCGTTAGTGTAACGGCTAGAAGTTATGGTTTCCTATGTACGTTGCAAATGACATCTTTTTATTGGTCAATATATTATATAATTATGTTATTGGTCAGTATGATATGTTGGTTACTTAACTCAGTCCAACACCAGCTTCAACGACTCTAGACTACTCTAAACAATGTGTAAGGACTACGCTTGAGTTTAAGCGAGCGAACAAAAAAGAAAAGAAAGAAAAAAGACTGCCCGAGACACTAAGGGTTAAATTTCACACCCAGAAAGTGTGTTTTTTTTTTTTTTACTGGTGTCATATCGGCAAGCAATGTATATAGCCAAAGCAAACAAAAAGATACGATCAATTCCAGGGAGGTACGCTGATCAATATTAATATACCGACCACGATCAAACAGAACAACGGGAGTAAGTCACCGCAGGTCGTAACTTCGCATGGCAACATAACTGCTGCATTAGCTGGGTCGATATCCGCAGGTGAGCAACCCAGTTTGCTGCACTTCTGGGTTATATGCAGGTTGTAATATTAGCGCTGGGATATATAGTCGTGAGAGGTGTTCATGAATGATATGAAATGTTAGACAGAAATTAAACAGCATAAGAGACGTACACGCTAATACATAAACATATACAGAGACTGACAAATACATTGATCGAGCAAAAGATATAGGTAGACCGACAGGTAGACACACAGGCAACAGGCTGGCAGGCAGAGAGACCAACAGGTAATCAGACAGACAGACAGACAGACAGACAGACTGGCGGGTGGGCGATCGGACAGACAGACAGACAGACAGACAGACAGACAGACAGACAGACAGACAGACAGACAGACAGACAGACAGACAGACTGGCGGCTGGGCGATCTGACAGACAGACAGACAGACAGACAGACAGACAGACAGACAGACAGACAGACAGACAGACAGACAGACAGACAGAATAGCGGGTGGGCGATATGACGTGTTGTTTGTCCATCAAGAATGATGATGACCATTTATTTCATCCAGTGGGGTTGAAAGTATGGAGCCGTGGGTTCTAAGATGGCTGATAAGGCCTATTTTTGCTCGAAATGTTCTTTGACAATGTAGACAAAGAATGCTTGACGTTTCTGGAGGAGGATTTCCTGCAGTGGTCTTTCTGTCCTGCCTTTTCTTTACAGCTCTTGCAGTCCTGGTTGCCTCACACATGACTGCACCCTTGTGTAATGATGCATGCCACGAATTTCGGTCTCTGGCTGCAGTCTCCCAGGTGTCATGATGAATTCCAAAAGCATTCAGAGAGATTTTCAGAGTGTCTTTAAAGCGTTTCCTCTGGCCGCTGTAACAGTGAGGGAATTAGGTTAGGAGTAAAGATTACAGATAATGGGAAAGAATTTGTAAATAAAAAGTTTGAGAAATTGCTAAAAGATTGGAATATAAAACACATTAGGACTTCATATTACAGACCAACTTCTAATGCTAAAAATGAGAGACAACACAGAACACTATACAATATTCTAGCGAAAAATGTAGAAGAACACGATATGGATTGGGATCTTTATTTGGGGATAGCATTAGCGGCGATACGTACACACGAAAATGAAGGAACAGGTTTCTCACCATTTTACTTAGTACATGGAAGAGAACCAATATTGCCAATTGATAATTTATTAAAGCCTAGAAGAAAATATCTGGGGGAAGATTTTCAAGAAACAAGGTTGCAAGAGATGCATAAAGCACATGTACGTTTAAGAAATAATATAATTAAGGCTAGAGAAAGACAGAAGAAATACGCAAATAAAAATGCACACTTACAAGAGTTTAACGTAGGTGATAGAGTATATTATAAAAAACATAGAAAAAACTCTAAGTTTGATGCTCATTGGGTCCCGGGATACTATATTCTAGAAAAAAAAAGGTCCAGTGTCGTATACTATTAAGAATCAAATTTCAGGGCATGTTGCACGTTCACATGTAGAACACTTAAGGCGGGATAATGAAGAAAGGAATGCAGAGAATAATAATAATAATTATTGTTCCGAAGAAATATTGTCAGGTGGACAGTTTGTCAGACAAACGGTATATCCAATGCCTATAAAGAATGGAAAACAAGTAACAACAGCTGAAGAAGAAGAAACGGTACCAAAAACAGTCATGACAGAGGAAAATAACATGTATGACGATTATATTAGTGAAGAGTCGGTCAGGGAAAATATCGAACCTCCATTTATGAATACAAGACAGGCAGTAAAAAGAAAGTTGGATAGACAGAAAGAAAAAGAAATTAAGAGGCAAAGGAAACTTAGAGTGAGTTCTTCAAGTGGTGAAGATATGCCAGTATTTGAAAATTTGTTGAGACGGCAAGACAGGAAAATTAGATTGGATTTAGAAAGGAAGAAATTAGCGGTTGCTAGTAATGGATATACAGACGGGGAAGAAGAAATGGATGAAAAGTCAGAAACTGATGAAGAAGCTGATATGAAAGAAGATAGCTCTCCTCGGGAGGATAGCGACATTGATGTAGATATTGCAATTATAGAAAAAAATTTGAGGTTATTAAGAAAATGGAGAAGAGATAGATAAATAGCTTGGTAGAATATTCTGCAGATGGCAGATAGAAGAAGAAGTTAGACACGATATTTTTGTGTTTACAAAGAAGGTACTTGGTGGAGTTTTTTCTAAAACGGAAAATTATTATTGGGTACTCATAATATGGTCTTGAAATTCATAATGTATGTGTAAATTGATTAATGTGTGGGGATAAATATGATGAGGGGATTGATATGGTTTGCTCAATTGTTGAGACTGCAATTGTGTTTTATGAAATGTGAAAAATAAGTTAACTTAGATGGTTATTTTTACAATGTTTTGGTTTTATTGAGTGTGTTTAAAATGATTATTACTTGAAGTTCAGTTAGAAGATGAATTAAAGTGGTGGTTAGTGAAGTGACTCAATATGTAGTAATGGAGGGGTATGTTGTTATTACATGTGGGGTATGCAATGTATAGACAAGGTTTATAATAGGAGCTGGGTTGAACAGCGTTTAATGGGAGAATATGGGGGGAATGCCAGGTTGAGTTTTGGCATTTAAATAACTGGATATTGGAAGAAGAAGACTGTACTTAACAGTATAATAATAGTTAGGAGTTTTTTGTTGTTGAAGGAATGGTAAACGGGAAATTGATGACCTGAATAGTACAAAGGCTGGCAGTTTTGGATTAACATATTTTTTTTGATAATAACAATTATTATTGACGGAAACTGAAGATAAATTTGGAAACTTTATTTTTTGATAAAGTTTTGAGAATGTATGGGAAGAGAAAGGTGATTACTTCTTACTTTTTCCTTACTTTTTCTTTCTTATTTTTTTTTGGTGCGCACCAACCCAAATCTAATCTAACTATGTTTTTTCTGTCAATCCTAGAATACTGAGAGTGTGAGAATGTGAATAAGGGGGAAATAAAGGATAAGGGAATATCTTCAGTTTTGTCAATCATAATTTGGATGGACATTTTAAAGTAAAAGCGGTTCGCTTATGGAGACTTTTGTATTGTGGGGAATTTTATGGAGAGTTTTGTAGAGAGTTTTCTAGAGAACTTTATAACGAGTTTTGTAGAGAGTTTCAATATTATTGTCTCTGGTTAGCAATTGGCTATGAGGAGATACGAGAATTGAGTTAGGAAATATATGGAATTGTTGTTATTGTAGTATAGAGATGTAAAGTTAACTAATTAAAAGTTGGGGTTGAGATTTTTTCAAGGAAAAATTCTCTTTGAAGAAGGGGAGGCATTGTAACAGTGAGGGAATTAGGTTAGGAGTAAAGAGTTAAGGAATGCTGCGCATTCCTTGACTAGGGGGAAAACCATAGTGAACGTGTGTGCACGAATGAAGAAGTGTATCTAGGGGAACACACACGTCACTTGGGGCCAGCGAGAAGACATGTCAACACCGGGCAGGGTGTCTACCATCAAGTATGCTGTAGTATAACTATTCGGCCAAATAAAGTATGTTTAAAACAACGCGGAGACTTGGGTCTATACGATCATGTGCTTAACCTGTCTTGTCCACACTATGACACCGCCTTGGGAGCGTTTACCACAACGCAGTTCGCTGTAAACAAAATTCGTTTAGGGAGCCTGTGATCTGGCATGCGAGTCAAGTGACCAGCCCAGCGAATCTGATTCTTCATCAGTAGAGTGTGGATACTGGGCATGGCCGCTCTTTCTAGGACTTCAGTGTCTGGGATCTTGTCTTGCCATTTAATCTTCAGTAGCTTCCTTAGGCAGACTGTATGGAAGTGGTTTAATTTCCTAGCGTGTCGCTGATAAACAGTCCAGGTTTCACAAGCATATAGCAGTGTGGATAATACAACTGCTTTGTGGTATATGACATTGGATGAAGAATGACTTGCGCGATGACTTGGATTAAAGTGAGGAAGAGTTGCGCAATTCGTCGACCTCACTCTCTCGCCTGAGTCCATCTGAATCCAGTGGCAAGACAAGTCGAGACGACTGGAGACGAATACAGGTGCAGTGGATGACCAGGGCGCTCTACGTGCCTTGCCGTGCTCATTACGTTCCACAATGCTTTGCAGGTAAACGCCGTCTTGCCTGTTGAATCAGAAATGATTTCTTCCGCGCAGTCTGCCGAATCCTCTCTTCACATGCTAGGTAGGCATACCCTTGTTTACCGCTTGGTTTGACACCAAATCGGCTACCAACGCCTGGTTTAGCCAGCCTCTCACAGCTGTTGCCCGGGGGGTGGCCGCTGTCGCATGCTGACAGCTACTAGGAGCCACAGGCGCGAGCTGGGTGTCAGGCTTGGACCAGTGGGGGATGAGTCCTGAAAAGGACATGAGGGTCATCCTTACCAAAGGTGCGATATGACGGACGGACGGACGGACGGACGGACGGACGGACAGACAGACAGACAGACAGACAGACAGACAGACAGACAGACAGACAGACAGACAGACAGACAGACAGACAGACAGACAGACAAGTAGGTAGGTAGGTCGGTAGGTAGGTAGGTAAGAAGGTGGGTGGAAAAGGAGGTTGGTAGTTAGATACGTAGGTAGGTAGGTAGGTAGGTAGTTAGGTAGGTAGGTAGGTAGGTAGGTAGTTAGTTAGGTAGGAACATTGGTAGTTTGGTGGGTGGGTAGGAAGGTGGGTAGGAAGGAAGATAGGTAGATATTAGGTAGGTAGGTAGGTAGATATTAGGTAGGTAGGTAGGTAGGTAGGTGGATAGTTAGGTGGGTGAGAAGGAAGGTAGGTGGGTGGATAGGTGGGAGATCAGGAAGGTATGTAGGTTGTGCAGCCTTTCTGACCCATTATCTCTCGCATAATTCTCTCTTTCTCACTCACTCGCTTCCTCTCTCTCTCTCTCTCTCTCTCTCTCTCTCTCTCTCTCTCTCTCTCTCTCTCTCTCTCTCTCTCTCTCTCTCTCTCTCTCTCTCTCAGACGGGACACTACCACTACACCAAGTCCGTTAAATACTTTCACACAGGAGGGTAATAATTACGAAGATATTTTTCCTATTCTCCCCAGAAAGGAACCAACTCTCAGCAACAACGATGTGCCACCACAACCTCCTGTTAGCCACCACCCAGAGGCTCTAGTTGGTAGTCATTACATACCCATGAGACATCATAAGTACCCATTTCATTGTAACCCAGAATGGTTGCACCTCACACGGTATAGCCCAGCTACACTTCGTCAAGCACTTATAATGTCGCTATACCAACAACCAACACAACCTGGTATTTACTAGCAACTTAGCACAAAGCTACACCGGATCTCGGTACAAGAAAGAGCCTCTCCTTGAACGTTTATCTGCATATTTGGTTACTACGTGATCTAGTAACGTATTAGGTTATAAGCAACTACAAACATTGACTTGTTTTGACTTTATATTAATTGATAGTACTTAGCTGTATAGCTTTTATAATACTTTTCATTGTGTTTTTACTGTGAGTGAGGGGGTCTTCACTGTTCTTCCTTCTGCTTACTGTTTAACGTTTTATTTCCCGTGTGGGATACTCCGCTTTAAACAGAGACATTGACTTGTATGGTCATTTATTAATTCTTTTGGATAACAGTTGGTTACTTAGCTTGTGAAGTAGTTTTTTTTTTTCAGGTTAATTATTTGTTGTATGTTCTTTAATTCGTTTTGTTCCGTGTTTGCATTATATTCGTTGGTCTAATTAGTTATATCGTTATAATATTGTCATTTACATATCTATTTGTATTACTGATATTTTGTAAGTTAATGTAATTGTGATTTTTTTTAATGATCTTGTATTTTTGCTTAACTTTGACTAATTTACACTTTCTTCATGGATGAAATGTCTGAGAAGTGGCAACACTGGCTCAATAAGTCAGGAATACGCCTTGGACACTTAAACATTTGAAGCTTATTTAACAAGCTACCAGAGTTATCTTTTATTCTTAATCAAAATTTTCATTTATTCGGCCTTAGTGAAAGTAGACTTAATGATAACATTTCAGATGAGGACATATCTATTAAAGGGTACAAAGTTTTTAGAAGGGATCCCTGTAGGAAACAAGAGACAGGCATAGTAACCTATGTTTCTAATTTACTAAATGCTCACCGTAGGCTAGACTTTGAAACTTGCGAAATAGAATGTATGTGGTTAGAGCTAAAACTTCAAAACCGCACACCCATGATAATTGGCTACCTCTATCGAAATCCCAGTGCTGGACACGTCTGGTACGAAAACTTCACTACCATGATGGATGTGGTTTTCGCTTCTGGGAAGGAAATTATACTACTCGGAGACTTTAACATTGACACCAACAAATCCAACATAATATGGGGAAATATAATTGCATCATATAATTTCCAACAAATAGTACAGCAGGCTACTAGAGTAACAAAGTCATCTTCAACAGTCATAGATGACATTTATGTAACTTGCTCAGACAACATCATAGAATGCGCTGTACCCAATTGTGCAATGAGCGATCACTACCCAATATGCTGCACGTGGTCTAAACAAGGAATTAAAACTCCTAAACATAAACACATAAGTGTAAAATATAGAAGTTACAAACATTTCAACCAAAACGCATTTTTACAGGACTTGCTCAGTTCACCTCTAGACAATGTTTGTCAGCTTCCTGATCCGGATGATGCTCTGGAATTCTGGATGAAAACATTTATTGATGTTTTTGATAGACATGTGCCAATCAAGGAAGTTCGAGTAAAACACCACGTCAAGCCACCTTGGATCACTCAGGAAATACTTGAAATTATGAGAGACAGAGATAAAGCACATAAAAAGCGGGATCTCAGCTCATACCGTACTCTTAGAAACAAAGTTCAATATACCATACGACGGGAAAAGAAAAATTACTTTAAGAACTTAGTAATGGATAAAAATAATAGTAAGGATATATGGAAGGCAATTAACACCTTGACAAACAAGTATAACCTCCGAAATTCTTTACCATCAAATCATATTACATGCGACCAATTCAGTAATTTTTTTCAAACTGACATAGACCAGTTGAAGGCTTCAATACCTAATTATCCTTGCAACTTATCTTTACTGTCATCGTTTTGCGAGAATAGATGCTCCGGCGATATTCTTTCCGACATACCGCTAATGACAATCACTGAGGTATTCACTTACCTCAGTAACCTAAAAAACACAACCTCATCTGTGTTAGATGGAATCAGCAACCGGATTCTCCGTTGTGCTGCACCAGTGATCTGTATATCACTAACCTATGTATATAATCAGTGTCTCACCAAAGGCCACTTTCCATCAGCTCTCAAAATCGCTAAAGTGTACCCCCTTCTTAAATCTGGTTCATTGGACAATGATCACCCGAACAATTACAGACCCATTTCCTTACTATCATCACTATCTAAGCCACTAGAAAAGCACATCCATAAAGTAACATTACAGTATTTAGTTCGCACATTACAGTATTTAGTTCGCAACAAGCTTATTGTTGACAACCAATCAGGATTTGTACCAAAATATTCTTGCCATACGGCCCTAACAAACATGATAGAAAATTGGCACCAGAATATAAACAACAACAGTCTATGTGGAACTGTGTTTATTGATTTCAAGAAAGCATTTGATATGATAGACCATGTTATTTTAATTAAAAAACTTGAGACAATGAAAATTGGCCCTAATGTAGTCACTCTAATATCATCTTTTCTATCAAACAGAAAGCAAGTAGTATCACATAATAAATGTCTGTCTCATACCACTACCTTCAATATTGGAGTACCGCAAGGCTCTATTCTTGGCCCTCTATTGTTTGCCATATATATTAACGATCTACCTTTACATCTTTCGTCGTCCTGCGATCTATTTGCAGACGACTGTACAGTGTACACAAATGCTGAAAACTGTATTTTATTGGAGTCGTCTTTACAACAAGAATTAAATAATGTAGTTAGGTGGAGCTATTCAACCCGTATGCAAATTAACATCACTAAAACAAAATCAATGTTACTAACAACCAGACAAAGACTTCAAACTCTAAGCTCACACACATCACTTCAACTTCACATCGATAACATGCCAGTAGAAAGTGTAATTGAGCACAAAACATTAGGCATAATCATTGATAGAAACCTAACCTTTAATTCCCACGTTCAAGCGCTTATTAAACAAACAGCGAAAAAAGTCTACCAACTCGCCAAAATTAAAAACTTCCTTGATGAGGACACAAGGAAACTATTCTATACTTCTCATATATAGACACACTTTGACTACTGCTCTACAATCTGGGACGGTTGTTCTAATTCAAACACCAAGCGGCTTTACTCACTCCAGAAACGGGCCATGAGTCTAATTTATAACAAACATTTATCTGACAATCCTAGCCTGTATAAACGCCTTCAGTTACTACCACTCCGCAAACGCCTGCTTTTCAATAAAGCTAAACTAATTCACAAAATCCTGCATCGGAATGCCCCAAATTACCTTTGGCCATTGTTTAAATATAATGCTAGACACAGTAAACGTTTAAATATATTACACATTCCGAAGCCTAGGATTGACTTATACAAAACAAGCTTAACGTACTCTGCAGCTCAGCTGTGGAACAATCTTCCACAAGAAATCAAAGACATCACCAATCCCTATTCATATAATCGCAAATTACTCGAACACTATCTCAGTACGGATTATCTTCCCCCTTAATAATAGAGATAATAATAATAATAACAAAATCCTAGTATAACAGCCAGTCCCCTTTTGGTAGGCCAGTATATTCCACATGGCTAATAACAAGTGTCAGACCATTATCTAATTTTACTGTGTCGTGTAGTTTTGATGTTTCGCATTTTGCCCATGCCTTTATAATGCATATCTTTTATATTGTTACTGTTCTCTGTTAGCCTTGAATGATGTGTGAATGAAATAATGTATGAAAGAGAGTGATAGAAGGGCAGAATGTTAGACGGGCCTGCGTGCCCAATTCTTAACCCTTTGAAAATAAAGTTTGTTCGTTCGTTCGTTCGTTCGTTCTCTCTCTCTTTCTCTCTGTCTTTTCCACGTATCATATTTGTTCTCTCGCTGTCTGTCTGTTTTCCTCTCACTCTATCTTACGTATCATATTTATTCTCTCTCTCTCTCTCTCTCTCTCTCTCTCTCTCTCTCACACACACACACACACACACACACACGCACACATCACACACACACACACACACACAAACACACGTGCGATGTCATCACGAGCTTTCAAAACATGCTGGCACTAATGAGTACAGGGAACTAACCGCGTGGAATCTTAAATCAAAGCACAACCAGAGTTATCCCACAACAGGAAATCACCAGATAGCTTGAGTGATGCGGAAATTTTAATGTTGACGCACGTCCATCATGTAGGATACAGCAAGCATTATCTTGCATGACCTTTACAGAGGGTGAATACAAAACTTGGACCGACATTATTTTCAAACACTGCACAGTCATTAAAAATACACCTTATAGTCACATCGTTGTGGGTTCAAACAGTTTACCACCGAGTCGGCATTTGAGCGCCTTGCCATTACGCTGACTGGACTCTCGTGTAGCAGTTTGATTTTAATGTTGAATGTCCTCTACAGGACGTTGTGTTCAACCCCAGATTGATCTTCTGGGCAATTTTACGTTCAGTAGTTTGCCGTTGCTTTCTCAGCGAGAAGTCAACAGTCACACCCAACTTTAACCCACTACCCCGCTGTTAGCGCATATAAAGTTAAAGCTCCAGCGTCTTAGACTATTCAGTCATGCTGACCACTTCTCTTGAGATACAAGTTAATATATCTCAGTGTTTTGTTTCTTATATTAAGATATGAGTTAATATATCCATGTTTTATGTTTCTTTTATTACGATATGACTTAATATATCCACGTTTTCTGTTTCTTTTATTAAGATATGAGTTAATATATCCAAGTGTTCTGTTTCTTATATTAAGATGTGAGTTAATATATTCAAGTGTTCTGTTTCTTATATGAAGATATGAGTTAATATATCCAAGTTGTCGGTTTCTTATTTTAAGACATGAGTTAATATAACCAAGTTTTCTGTTTCTTAGATTAAGATATGAGTTAGTATATGCAAGTTTTTTGTTTCTTATATTGGACGCCCCCCCCCCCCTCGTTACAGATATGCATTCCTTTGTATTGTTCGTTTTTATATTTTCTATCGTTTCGTTTTTGTTTTTTCACTGACGAAGACTTCGATGGAAACGTTGGCCTATATCTGCGTGTGTTTATCCACCCGACAAGCTTCTCATCCATATTTTGTGATTTTGTTCGGGCTCCCTTAATAACTCGACAGATTTCGAAACCCTTTTGGAGTCCGTATTGTCGGCTGCGCCCCACGTGTTCATTCATCATCATTGTCAGAAGTCGGGGTGCCCCACCGGCTAGATGAAAATCTTATTCACTGGCGAGCAACCCTAATAGTCAGAAACTGACTAGGGACAAAATCTATATGGCTGAACTACAGATTAAGCCCATGAATATCCAACGTACAGCTCCAAGTGGCTCGTTACAAAATGAAATGAACTGTGCTGAATATTCGCCAAGGTATAGGAAAGAGAAGGTTAGCTTAAGATAGATGTTTTAAGTCTAAATATATTAGTATAGACGACTATCTCAGTCCAGGTTTTCTCCCTGACTGCTCCTTTCCTTGGTGTGTAAGTGAACCCCCACCAATGTACACAACAACACGTATGCACAATTGGAAAAAATATAATGACAGAACTATGAGTTACAAGACTACAACATTTATTTACTAATCATAGACATTGGATGCTTGTCAATATGAGGATGATAAAATCATATAACATATTGTGATGAGAAACATTACGTAACTTTACTTGTTACTTCATCTATCTGGAACTGTGGTCCAGATCCCCACTCTCCAGTAGAATCAACAAAAGAACAGCTTGCCGGTATTCTAACGTCTGCCAGTCCTGGCTCTACCTAGTCATAACTCGTTCTTGAGATCTATAACATAGGTGCTCCTTGTGAGAGCTTGAAAGAAAGTCAAGAATGTGTTATATCAGTTCTACATCAGCGCAATCCTAATTAAAACATATCATAACACAAACATAAACAATGACCAGTCTGGCCAAGTTTATCTTTCAGCTCTACTGTGTTCACCATCCTCCTTCTCCCTACTGTCTTTAGTCTGGGACGGGCTTTTCAATTGTCTCACACGCCTGTAATGATTACATTTCTGCCGCCCCATGTCCATGTCGCTAATACAGAAATTCTGTGTCGTACAGCCGCTCCGTCCAAAGTTAGTTTAGCAGCTCACAGGGTCGGTAAGGGTATTATAACAATGCCTGATCATCCGGGCTTGCAAGCCGTGACCAGTAGCTGTGCCAGGTTTCCATGCATTACCGTGGACGCACGCCCACAATACACTGAGAAAGTTTAGCACCATATACCAATTGTGGGTAATGTCTGTACCATTACACCTCTGCTTCCAACACAATCATTGGCCAATGTGCCAATGCACAGACAATAGCATAACACTTCATATTGGTAGGTTTGCATATGACAAATCAATATATCAAACATCCAATACACATAAACATATTGATTAAACTAGACATATTATGATACTTTAACATCATAGCATAATGCACTAGTTAGTTTATGAAATTACATATACATACATCCAACATATCCGTAAACATTATATTACTTCAAGATGGACATCTAATAATACTCACATAATAGCATCAGGCATTATTAATGAGTACTAATATTGTATAGCTACAAAATGAGATATACAACAAGTCTAATTGAAGTTACCACACAGACCAGCCATATTTGCTGAGCTGCCCGGTTTAATCACACTTAGTTACTGCTGTTGTAAGAATTAAATAAATAGTCAGTTGACTATATTCTGTACAACAAATGCACACACCAAAAGCAACTAGGATAGTGTACAAAGAAATGACAAGCATCTACCAAGACACCTAAAAGTCTACCCAGACAAGATCTGTCTCACATAAGGCTCTATTTCTCAGAAGAATAACACTTTAAAGCAATATGATATTGAACGCAGAACTTAGAAAGAACACTCAAGTAATCTATGACAATGATAGTTCTTGCAATAACCTAGATCAGATATAGACTGAAAATCGGTCCATCCATCTAAGAAACTAAGAGACTTACTAAGGGACTAGTTACTAAGAAATAATTCCTAGCAGCCAACATAATATTCATGCATATGACTACAGACATTGAGATAGTTCCTACCTGTTCTGAAGTCAAACTTAATCTGACATAAAACAGGCTAGGGACCCTTATTTAAGCTAAGTCAAGCAGACCATATTATCTCCTTGGCATTCCCGTCATAAATTCTTCTTATCTCCTCCTGACAGTAATTGCCCTTATCATTGCAACTGGCCATCACACCTTGCTCCTCTCTGTCTGGGCCCAAGGCCTCAGTGTTAATTGTCTTATCAGACCTGGTTCACACCTCCCTGAGTCTGCCAGTCAGAGTGGGCGGGGCTTAGTTTACAGCCCTGGGGCTATTATCTTTCCCTGGGTTAATGTTGTTCACACCTGAGCGATTTCCTAGCTATTCTTATCAGGTGTCATGTCAAGGGAACAATTAGGTTCTCATGGTCAACAGCCAGTTTACAACTCTGTTGGTAAACCAGGTTTTAATTACACAGTCCATGGCCCAGTTCATTGTTGATTCAGCATGTCTGGGTCAGCAGTTTCCCAAGGTGTATACTAATTATCTAGTTGCCATTTTACTTGCCATCTGCAAGCTTACGTCATGGCTAGAGGCTTTTTGTGAATAATCTTACCTCACGACTAGATAATTTTGGAGTAGTGTGATTAATTCATTCTTTCTCAATTTGGCCTCTCAAATTTGGAGACCGAGAAAAATATTCTGGGATGTTAAGGCGGCCAATTCGTGACAATCATATCATATTCATGCCATCTGTTTTCGTATTTCTGGTTACTTCTGAATTTTTTGGCATGTTTGCTTTTCTATTGTTATGTTAGCACGAATCATTTTTGATGTTTCTTAAAATACAGCGAGATTACAAATCCACCCCACATATAACACATTCCATTCCACACACACAATAAAAATGTACAGGAATGAGATAAACGTTCAACTAATTGCTACTTCAATTAAAGACATCACCTTGGAGGTCCGAATGTGAATAAGACCAATAAAGAGATGGAGAAACTTCAAAATATTGTAGTGTTTTTATTTATTTATTTATTTGGTATTTTTAAACTGATTCAGTGCTAAAGATAATATTTCATCAAATGTGACCTTCTATTTGGACAGAAGTTTGATATATCGCCATACCAGGATCATTGTGCTATTTGTCTTGTTTCGTGGTTTCTTTCGCAAATTTTAATGCTCTGTGAACGGAAATTTGCATAATAATACTTGTTCATTTGATTGTGTATCTTGTTTGGTCCAAGCCAACTTTTTGTTTTGCATTGAATCGGGTAAAATGCCTTGGGGGTGAGAATAACGAAGATAATTGGATTTTCCTCGGAGCGAGACACCTCCTCCTCCTCCTTCTCCACCTCCTACTCATCCTTCTTCTTCTTCTTCTTCTTCTTCTTCTTCTTCTTCTTCTTCTTCTTCTTCTTCTTCTTCTTCTTCTTCTTCTTCTTCTTCTTCTTCTTCTGCTGCTGCTGCTGCTGCTGCTGCTGCTCCTGCTGCTGCTGCTGCTACTACTACTACTACTACTACTACTACTACTACTACTACTACTACTACTACTACTACTACTACTACTACTACTACTACTACTACTACTACTACTACTACTACTACTACTCTACTACTACTACTCCATGCCCTGAGAAGTTACTAATCATGTCCATCAACAGCTTACTGTCACATTACTGCCAGTTATTTCTGATACCGTTATTCCTCCATGTCATCTTCTCTCTCGATCTTCCCCTGCCTCGCTTCCCCTGTAACTTTCCCTTTGTCACGTCGCATTCCAGTTTTCCCCCTTCTTTCGACATACCCAAAGAATGTGGCATAACCCCTTCTGACGCCAGTAACCAGTTCTTCTTGCGAGATAACTTCTTTCAAGATATCTTCATTGCTCTTTCTCTCCGTCCACTTTGTTAACATCGTCTTTCTGATGAACCACATATCTGTAGCTTATCTGTGGCTTCTCACTAATCTGCTAATTGTACATGATTTGCTTCCATACATCAATACCAATGTAGCTCTTAAGAACTCTTTTTCTTTCCTCGTCTCACAAAGATATTACTATTACTATACTTGCTGGCATTTTGCCGACTTGACAGACGATAGTTTATTACAGTGTGCTTCAAATAAGGCATAACAACTACGATCCATGGCTGAAATTACACCTCTCCATAGAACAAAGCCGGTGCTGAATTGTAGAGACCATGTGTTGCCCATGCAGCATGATCCCTCTCTCCGCCTGACTAGTTTACCCCAGAGGAAAGGTAACACCAATACACCTTGATATATTTCACAGAACATTCTTCATCTTGTAAAATGCAGATACGTAGGTAATATTGAGGACATGTATTGGGCCAAAATAAACTGGAATCTCTTGTATACGTATACTCCCCCTGTCCCGCCATCTTCGCAATCAACAGCAACTCTAAGAAACGCCATAATAAGGGCAAACGTAGAGCATTTTGGTTATCACGATAGCAGAATTAATGGCTTTGATGTCTTGCAATTCATTGATAACGCCGCGAGAAAAGAATTTGCAATGTGCCGTTACCAGTCGCTTTCCTCTTGTTTCTTGTTCAGACTTGTTTATTCAGCTTTTCGGTCATGCGTCTTGCTTCTGTCAAGCTTTATAGTTGTAGAGTGTTTCTTTGACTCCAGGGAAATCAACGTTGTCAGCACGTTGCTTGATTGTTGATTTCTCTGTGCTGTTTATCTCTTCTTTGCTACGATTTCTCTTGTGCCTTTATCGCATCACTGCTTATCGATTTTATTTATCTCTTCTTTGCCTGTTCTTTGCGTGTCGATTTCTAAGTTCCTCTTGCGTATTATTTGCTGTTTGATTTGTCTGTTCTGTTTATTTCTTCTGATTTTCTCGGTGTCTCTGATCTCTTTATCTCTTTGTTCATTTTTTTGTTTTTTTGCTGTTCGATTTTCCTGCTCTCTCTATTGCTTGTCGATTAATATTTTATCTATATCTTTTTTCTTCTTCTGATTGTCGATTTGTCTGCTCTCTTTATCGCTTCATTTCTTATTGATGTATTTGTACTCTTTATCTCTTATTTGCTTGTCGATGCCTCCTTTCCATTTATCTCTCTACTTGTCGATTTGTCTCTAAATTTTTTTTTTTTTTTTTAATCTGTCCTTATAAATGGGCTCAAAGACGATAGGATCAACCTCACTGCACCGAGTTTGATCCCATATATCTCAGTCTCATTTCACAGGGCAGCCTGTCGAAAACGCCACATACAGCACGAACTCTGAAGCCCCAACGACGACCCCCAGGAGTCTCCAAGAAAATACATTGCTCTCGTGAACCGAACAACGAGTCACGGGATTGAACCCACAACCTTCAGGGCAGCCGATTTTACAACTTTGCCATGGAAAGTGTTACGAATGCAATTCGCAATCCCGCATACTAAGTTCGAAACATAGCTGCAGGTGATTTCGCACCAGACCGCCTTGCGTTTGTTTCCATTCTATGGTATGAGTGTCGATAGTTCAGTAAGCAATGGCAGACTATTGAACGTAAACTTGCCAAGAAATCACAAACAGACAAAAATGCTAGGGTTGACTGCTACGCCCTGTAAAGGATATGCAACTAACTTATGAGACTGTGGAATATCACTTCTTTAATTGTTCGGTTCTTGCAGACATCAGGAAACTGTTACCTCTACCTGGAATTCTAAACCATGTTTTCCAGTTGTAAATGTGAATAACGAAGACACAAGCAATATATCGCACAATTTATTGCCTGACATATGTGCCCCGATCTCCTCCGGTGTACACCGCCAAGTTACCGCAGTAATCAGTTTAAATTACCGCGGGAATGCGTGTGTTGTACACTACAGCTTTGAGTTGAGTTGGGTTCAGTTGAGTCAGGAACTGATGACTGGCACCACGCCATCGTGACAGACGATATTTTGTAAAATGGAGTTATAAATCTCTATAACACAAAGCCTGGGCTGATGTTAGAGACCATGTGTTGCCCATGCAGCATGATCCCTCTCTTGGTCTGTCTAGTTTACTCCAGGGGAAGGTAACACAGATACGTCTGGAACAAGACAAGATGCAGAAGTTGCCGGATCAGCAAAGCAATGCACTAACTGTCCGCCTGCTGGAACTTCGATCATAGACCAGTTGACGACAAAGGCTTAGGGCCTGGTCTGCACTGCCATGACATTTAGTCTTAAGGTTGAATACTCGCTCTAGGGTAAGGATTGTACCCTCTCAGTTGCGTTCCTTCGCCCGAAGCCGTTGATATTAACACACACATTAGGAGGTCGTGAAACAACATAGCACATACAGACTAGCTTTCTTTGGTCATGTGATGAGAAGAGATGCATTGGAGAACATCGTGACAACTGGAAAGATCGAGGGGAAGAGAGGCAGAGGCTGACCAAGAGTAAAGATGATGGATGGATTGAGACGGTGGCATGGAGGAATATCAGCAGCAGAGTTGATCCAGAACACCAAATACCGAGATCTGCGGAGAGTCATGAACGCCTACGCCATCTGGCAGGGCACTTGATGAGGATGTTGATGATGATGATGATGATGATGTTGATGATGATGATGATGATGATGATGATGATGATGATGATGATGATGATGATGATGATGATGATGATGATGATGATGATGATGATGATGATGATGATGATGATGATGATGATGATTGCATACAGACTGACCAGGATATGGTCTGGGTTGGTCGTGTTGCTTCTACAGGTTTCAGGCACTTCATGATCAGACTTCAACCTAATGGCTAGAGAGAGGGCTTTTCCTCGGCAGATACTGTCATCATCATCATCATCATCATCACACAGTGCTGTGCCGGCTGGCGTGGGTGATCATGCCTCTCCACAAATTGCGATCTCTGACGGCATGGATCAGTTCGTGTGTTGACGCCTTTCCTTGCCATGGCACAAGACTGTCAAGAATATTCTCACGCTTTCTTTCTCTATCTATCTTTCCGCGAATTGTACCGGCTGTCACAACATGCTCCAATTTTTGTTCTCTCATAGAATGGTTAAAAAATGACTGTTTCTTTCTGTTGTTTGTGATAAGTTGTCTTTGCGACTTTGCTTCCTTCAAAATGTCCAGATTGCTCATTTTGGCTGTCCAATTAATTTTCAGTATTCTTCTATAAAATCACATCTCCAAAGCCTCAAGAGATAACATGAGAGAAGAAAATATGCTCATCTTTAACTGATCCAGTTTCGAAGGATAAAATATCGCCATATATGTCCTCCCATTTGAACAGAAGGGCGATATATCTACATACTAGGGTTATTGTGTTATTTGTTTCGTTTCGCGGTATCTTCCGCAAATTTAATGATCAGTAAATGAAAATGTATATTATAATACCCGCTTATTTGATTGTCCACCATGTTTGGTACAAACCTTTTTTTTTTTTCTTTGGCACTGAATCAGTTAACACTCTTATGTAAAAACGTAAGCGAAAATAGCTTAGTCAAGAGAAACATCAAAACATCTATTTAAAGCGCAGGAGAACAGGCGAAATGTGTGCACTTAAGCAAAAATGTCTGATGGAGTAACACTGAACAGAAAGCTGGAAGGGAAATACATTAGTGCAGGGATGTTTGCAGGTAGAGCGCATATGCGCAAGATGGCGTGATTCGTCTGTTTGATGTGTCTTCTCGAGATAATAAATAATTTTGTTTACTAGGCACTCGAGAAAGAAGCTTAGAACTTCTTAAATGAGGAGGTAATTGCATTGCCTGCTTGATCTTTATGAACATTTTGCTAGTAGGAGTAAAGCCCTAAGCACGCCTAATATTTACCAATATTTGGAAAGTGAGGCAACGTGCATATCTGGAACATTTTACAAGGGAGGCAATACGAAACTGATAGTATTTAACTTTTTGTGTTGGGGATCAGCATGGCCGAATAGATAAGAGCTGTCTCTCTTAAACTTCCGGTGAGTTTATGTGGGTTCAACCCTTGTGTCCTTTCCAGCGACAGCGTTTGTCTCTCACATACTGATTTCCTGGAAGTTGCTTAGTTCTCGCCATGAGCTCCACGTTAGTGATTTTGTCATGCCACGGTAATCCCACTATTCTGCGCAGGCAGGATTAATAAATGATTGTAGTTTACTAATATTTCTGTCAGTCTCTCTACACGTTTATCATCCATATTTCTAGTTTGCGTATCCTTTACAGGACATTGCTGTCAACATCAGCACCTTTCAGATGATTGTTGATTTCTTGGCAAGATTACTCTCAGTAGTTTCTCATTGCTTTCTGAGCGGCCGGCTCACATACCCCGTAAGTTACCGACGCGATTCGAACCACTTCTGATTCTCACCGTCGTCACGTTACTTACGAGAGTATACGAGATTACGGAGAAAAGTCGCAAACCTCTAGGCCAGGAAGCCGGTATCATCCATATAGTAATACTAAATTAATGTTGAAGTTTCATTTTCTCTGCGTTCACTCGCTTTGAACTCAGGCGTAGTCCATACACTGCTACTACTTTAAGTGCGCTGGACTTATTTTTGTGTATTGGATTAGGCTTCCTTATTGCCAGTGACCCGCGCCATCAGGCGCTTCAAGGGTACTTGTAATTTACGTCCCAAAGTCTAGGACAAGTGAGCATTTTAGTCCAACTGACCGGTGTAAGGGTTGAACCCGCTATCTCGGCATTAACACACCGGATGTTTAAGAATGAACATTCTTGTCCATTCGGCCACGCTGACCTGCAATACATTTCAGAACTTCATAACTACATGAAAGGGAGATAATTTACTTAAGCTTAATTTATTTTAAGGGAGATAACAATCAAAACCTGAATTTGTTTTAAAAGAAGGCCTTATCTTAGCCAGAATGCTTAGAAGAGAGGCAATATCCATAGCCTGTCTAATCACCGGGATCATGTTATAAGCAAATATAATATACGTGCAGAATTGCAGCGGTGAAATGGGATGTAAGAGGCACATTCTTCGAAGGAAGGTAACACACACAACACGTTGATCGTTCGAAAATTCAAAGGGAGATAAAATTGGGAAAGGGTAGCTTAACAATGTTACAATGTTGGCAAAATGCATAATCTTTAAAACACTGCCCAACTTTACTCAATAATTCTGGAAGTAATTTTGCTGTATGTAAGAATGTTTATGTTATGATACTCATCATCATCCAGTGCCTTGCCGGCTGACGTAGGCGATCATGCCTCTCTACAAATCACGATCTCCGACGTCATGGATCAATTCATGTGTTGACTCCCTTCCCTGCCATGACACCAGACTGTCAATAATCTTTTCACACTGTCTTCCTCTATCTCTCTTTCCACAAATCGTTCCAGTTGTTACAACATCTTCTAGTTTTTGTCTTCTCATAACGTGGCCAAAATACGAGGACTGCGTCTTTCTGATGTTTGTGGTAAGTTGCCTTTGCGACTCAGCTTCCCTTAAAACATCCTGATTGCTCTTTTTGGCTGTCCGACTAATTTTCGGCATTCTTCTATAAAACCACATTTCCAAGGCTTCCAGGGATTATTTCGCCTATGTACTAATTGTCCAGGACTCGCAGCCGTATGTTAAAACTGGTTCTATGTAACATACAAGAACTCTTTTTCTAACTTTCAAGGACAGTGACTTATTGAACAAAACGTTTTTCATTTGATAGAATGCAGTTTTTGGTTGTCCTGTTCTGTTCTTTATCTCAGTGATGCATCTTTCATCTGATGTTATCCATATGCCAGATATCTGAATTTCTGTACTGGCCCTAAAATAACGACATGTACTGTAATTGCACATTTAGGCACAATCTTTTTCTTTGATACCACCATAACTTATGTCTTTCTATTATTCAAACTAAGGCCCATCCTTTCACTTTCTAAACCACCGTATCTATCATTTCCTGTAGACCGTTCTGACTTGTTGCTAGTAAGACGGTGTCATCAGCATAACGTAAGTTATTTATATTATGTCCACCAACCAGGATCCCTGACATATTTTCTGTAGATCTCATTATATATTCACTGTACAATGAGAACAAATCAGGAGACAATACACAACCTTGTCTGACGCCCTTCTTTATACACTGAAATGTTTCTGCAAGTTTATTGATTCTTATGGCTGCCGTTTGCTGTCAATATATGTTCTTTATTATTCGCAGGTCCTTGCCGTCGATGTTCAGTTGCTCTAGTAATTGTATTATTTCTTCATCTTCTTCTTCTTCTTCAGCGTTCCGAGCCATTGAGGTTCTTTGCTGCAGATACAATCCGTCTCCATTCGTCTCTCTGGTGGACCTTCTCTTGGCAGTCGTTGATTCCAAGTGCTTGTAGGTCTGTATATATATTCTCTCCACCGCCTTCTTGGTCTACCTCGGGGTCTACGGTCATTTATTTCCTGAGTGTAAGCGAGTTTTATTTTTTATTTCTTCATGCTTCACATTATTAAATGCTGTTATGTAGTCTATGAAGCATACCATAAGTATAGATCTAATTTTACTTCTATAGCTCTTTCTAATAGGCTCCTGAGAATATACATAACGTTGTTTGTGCCCTTTCCCTCTACAAATCCACATTGTTCATAACTAATTTCTGGTTTAATCTTGTTTCTTATTCTGTTCATAATTATTCTGAGTAACAGCTTTGTCACGTGACTCATAAAACGTATCATGCGATGCTCTTCGCATTCTAAAGCGCCTGGTTTCTTTGGTAGAGCTATGAAGATGGATTTTAATATGTCACCAGGAATGTACCCACTAGTGTAGATGTCATTTAGAAAATTTGTCAGTATTTATATTTCAAAATCACACAGAGCCTCAATTTACTCTACTGTAATGTTGTCTGGACGGGTGCCTTTCCTTTCTTTATGCGATGTAGTGCAGCCTCAACTTCCGCTGCAAGTATTGATGGACCTTCACCATTGTTTTCAATATTTACATCCGGTCTCCTATTATCAAACAGCTCTTCCAGATATGTCGTCCATCTATTGACTATATCATCTTGTCCCATCAATATTGCACTGTTCTTCGATTGTAAGCATCCAATGATAGTTGTTTTCGTACATGTTATTGTATTTATTCGTTGATACATGGAATAGAATATTTCCCATAATTTGTCCCAATTCCCATTCACTGTTGATTCAACCATTCTTCCTTAGACACAATGCAATTATTTACTATTTCTGTATGTATTCTATTATGTTCGTCTTTATCTTGCGTTTTCTTTCTTCTTGCGTCCATCACCCGCAAAATTTCATCTGTCATCCATTTCTTTTCTTTTTTTTTCAATTCTATGTTTAGGTGGAATAATTTCGATTGAAGTCTGTTGGATTGATTCCCGCAATGTCCCATTGTTCATCAATAGTCTGTGTTATCTCCATGACATTATATCTGTTCTTTACAGTAACATTGTACCTTTCTCTCATTCCTTTGTCTGTTGTAAGTAATGCCAGATCTAACTGGATCTTCTTTGGGGTTTTCTTTATGTTTTAGGTCGTAACCTCATCTGTTCTATAACTGGCACATGGTCACCCTGTACATCTGCTGCTGGTCTGGTTTTTGCTCCTACTAAACTGCTTCTGGATCTCTTTGGTATCAGTATGTAATCAATTCGATTGCGAATATAATCTACGGAGCTTTTCCGTGTATATAATCATCGAGGATATTGTTTAAACCAGGTGTTACCTGTATTCTGCCGATGCTATTAACCTGCTACCTCTCTCATTCGTCTCTCCTAGGCCATAGCCACCAGTCACGCCACTCACCTTTTCGTTGCCTACTTTGACATTGAAATCCCAGAGTATGACAGTCATTTCAACATTTTTACACTGGTCCACGGCCATGTCTAATTCGTTATAAAATATACCTATATCTTCTTCTTAGCAGTCTGCTGTTGGCGTACATACTTGTATTATATTAACATCCAGAGGTTTGCCATGGAGTTTCACTAATAATACTTTATCTGAGACTGTCCAAAATCCTTTAACTGGCTTAGCACACACTTGATAAAAAAAATTATGCCAATTCCCCTTTTGTAGTCATTCCCTCCTGAATAAATAATTATATAATTATCTAAATCTGATAAATATGATACTATATTCTGTAAATGCAACACAGAACAAAATAAAAGTATCGCATATAAGACGATGATAGTAATGTGATGAATCTTAACATTTACTTTACTAACAATAGGCGAGAAAGTACTTTATTAAATAACTCCTCGGCCTTTCGGCTAAGATGATCAAATGACATACAGGGCCGTGGGGACCTAATGGCGCGGTTCTGGCCCCTGGGAAACCACGAGCCCTTACACACAACAAAAACAAATCTGCACTTGATCTAGCCAGGGCGATGAGGCGTTCATCCAAACTGAAAAATACGAATTCCGTATCACCGACCACTAACACTGGCAGAGAGACCTTGGTGGACCGCAATGGGCCGAAAGTCACCTAGTGGGACTAAGTAAACAAGACAAAATATAC
>OY992882.1:13466178-13468678 GCA_963921405.1 Cepaea hortensis
TTTATTTGGAGTACAGTTCTGTAATCTTTCCTCACAATCTCTGACACGCTCTTCATTTTTCTCTTCAACCTGTTCGCCCTGTACTCACACACAGAACATACTCTGTCATTGATCATTCCCTCTTCCCCCCCCCCCCACCTCTCACCCCACCAATCTCTCGAAAATAACACGTTTGTTTCTCCCCATCTCCCTCTGCCTCCTCTCCTCAGCTCCCTGATGTGTTCCCACTGCAGGATGGGGAAGGTGAGGAGGGTTACACAGAGAATCCATTCAAGTCGGGGATTCACATTTGCGCACGCTACAAAGTGTGTAAAAGTTATCCTACAGATGTAAAGGTAATGAGGGGAAAAGGAAGGTACGGAAGGTACTTTTTGTACTGTAAATGTAGCTAAACCATGTGCTAGATATGTATCCCAGCAGAGGTAAGAGTAAGAGAGGGAGAACAATACACACCTGCATGCAGGATCAGGTTATTTATAGCCAGGCTGCTGTACTTGTTTGCTGAATTCTGCTTATTTTCACTTTCATATTCATCATCATCATCATCATGTATGGAGGCCAACGTTCCCGAATAAAGAAGAGCGCTCGCTGTTAAACTGTTGGACTAAAATGTTGACTTCTCATCCTTAATTCGTGGATTTTAATTACAAGTATCTCAGAAGTCGCAGTGGGTTTTGCATGACGGCGAGGGACACTGGTGATAAGGAAAGCTAATCCACACACAAAAATCACTCCAATGGACTAGAAGTAGTAGCATATGTATGGACCTAGAGAAAACAAACCAAAGACATTTTACATGATTTTGTCGACCAATCAGCTCTCGGGACGTTCGTTGTGTGGTCAATATCATCCTTTCCCCCACAGATATTTCCTGGTGACTATTTTAAGCTGGGATGTTCACGTGGCGGAAATGATAAGCACAATGTAAATCTTAAACTTCCGGTGCGCAGATAACGAGGCATTAGTCCCTACATCGGCGAGTTGAAATTAATTCTGGACTTCTCTTTCAGAAATAAATGGCAAACCATTGAAAGTAAAATTGCTTAGAATATCAGCCTGGGGGTTGGGGTGACGTCTTGCAATGGACATACAACATATATATATATTTTTTTTTTTTTAATTTAGACTCAGTTAACACGAAAGCCCAAGTCTATTTAACAAATCCGCCTGTATGGGAATTCAAGTTTCATCTTGGAGATGACCATCATTTCTCTGTTTCTGTCATTGTCCAGGTTTGGTATTGGCATCATAGTGTTGGTAGAAAGATGATGTCGTAGAGTGCTTATTAGAATATACTGATGTGTGTTCAAATTATAACAACGGAAATGTGATTCCTGAGAAGAATACTCAATGTATCAAGAAGAGAGAAAATCAGAAATTACGAAATCGGGACTAAAGCGGAGTAATGGCAGCTCTAGATTTCATTAGAAAATAACAAGTGACGTGGTTTGGTCACATAATTAGGCTACCAACTAACAATATACCACAATAAGCAATGATGTACAGACCAAACGGAGCTAGACGAAGAAGCCGTACATGTAAGCGATGGACAGAGGGAATAGCAGAATCCATGGGAAATCTCGATACATAAAGTCATAAACTGTTTCTGCGTTACCTCGACACCGCATGGTACAAGGGAAACAAGATTAGATGAGATGAGATTAAATTAGATGAGATTAGATTAAATGAAATGATGAGTAATATATGTTTTATTTGTTTCATTCACAGTCTAGTGTTTCTATTCCAGGGTTAAATCAGATGTTGCATCCCTTTACATGGCGTTGCGAACAACCCTCCATTGATGTTCTAGGCAATTTTGGATTAATTAGTTTGTCATTGGTTTCTGAACAAATTAGTTGCATGTCCTTTATAGGATATCCTTAGCAGTCAACCATACAATGCTTCGTTGTTCGTGATTCCTGGGAAAGTTTCCGTTCAGTAGTTTGCCATTGCTTTCTTAACGACCGGCACCCATACTATTTCATAAAAAAAAAAAAAAAACTTAAGGCGATCTGTTGCCAAATCGCTCGAAGCTGTGTTTCAAACGCGGTATGCGGGATTACGAGCTGCGTCCGTGACATCTACGCCACGGAGAAGTCAATGTTTACGTCTAACTTAATGCAGAGAGGGGGAATGAACCCTGTAACCCATTTCAGCGCACTCAGAATTAAAGATTGAGCGCTGTTACCCTTTCGAATACTTGGACTTTTATTCCACGATTAGCAAGAACAACGAAGTCAGAGGTACTGGTCTGTCATACTCCGCACCCTGATCGTGAAGGAGTTGTTCCACGGTAACAACTTGTCTCAGATAATGTCAGGAACAGTGGATACACTAGGAACGTTAACTCCTAAAATACACACTGCATAGATTTGGTGCAGTATTCTCCCTTTGTACAGTTCAATCAATCAATCAGGTACCGTCTCCACAATGAAGGTTGGCTGGGATGGATCTCCAACACTGTCTGTCTCTCGCCTTGACTGCACATTCTGTCAGGCTG
>OY992882.1:13473678-13478678 GCA_963921405.1 Cepaea hortensis
CACGTAGATTCTTGTCCCATGTGGAATGCAGAGGTATATAGAGCTGAGTTGACCAGTTTCTATCAACGTCGACTTTCTTTCCTCGAAATTTGTGACCATTCTCCGGTTCCACTTTGACAAGGCTGACCTATGAACTATACTGACTGGGAAGTAAGAACGCACCTATATGTCTGTCCGTCTGTCTGTCTGTCTGTCTGTCTGGTTGCCTGCCTGTCTGTCTGTCTGTCTGTCTGTCTGCCAATCAGTCATTATAACTGTGTGCATATGTGGGTGCTTGTGTGTGTGTGTGTGTGTGTGTGTGTGTGTGTGTGCGCGCGCGCTTTGCATTGGCGTAGAATGTGTGTGCATGTTTCTGTGTATACAACAAAAGGCTGTAGTTCCCAGCTATAAGGTAAACAAACTCAGCGTGTTTACGTTACCGCTGCCAGACTCAAGTGTTTCCGACACTATTTTAAATGCCATGGGGGACACAAGCATGCCGCCTGTGGCTACCAGCTGTGTCTTGGCGACATTCCGTCAATTTAGCCATTGTGTGACCACGTGTATTGTTCGCAACGTCTGCGGGAAAAGTCGGAAGCCAGTATAGTTTGAAAATCTGATGATTTATCTATCTAACAAGTGGCATCTTCACAATGAAGGTTGGGCTGGATTAGATCTCAGGGCTATCTGTGTCGCCTGTACACCGGAAATACTGAGTCTCGCCCGATTTTATTTGTTTTTTCGTTGTGTTGCCATTACTACTAACATAGAACAATGCACAGCAGGAAAGCAACATCACAGTTACTAAATCAACATCACAGATTCCAAATCAACATCAAAGTCAACAAATCAACATCACAGTTAACAAATCAACATCACAGTTAACAAATCAACATCACAGATACAAAAATAAGCATCACAAGGAATGAGCGATTGAGTGAAGGTGTGAGGGGTGGGAGTTGATGGAGAAAGAGAGAGATTGAAAGAAGAGAGAGAGGGGAAAGAGAGAGTGGAAAGAGTAGAGAGAGTGAGAGCACGAGAGAGAGAGAGAGAGAGAGAGAGAGAGAGAGAGAGAGAGAGAGAGAGAAAGAGAGAGAGAGGGAAAAAAAAAAAAGAGAGAGAGAGAGAGAGAGAGAGAGAGAGAGAGAGAGAGAGAGAGAGAGAGAGAGAGAGAGACTTCCATAGAAAACATGTTAAAACATGACTTTTAACATATGGTATATCATAAAACAGTTGTTTTGTATTTGTTGAGACTCGGCGTTCAGTCTGAAAACAGCAATTTTCTAGTATAGTCTAATATCCGAAACGTTGAATTAATTTAACATGAAGTTTTATTTCAATCATCTTGCGTAAGCAGAGAGAGTTGGGACTGGTTGAAAGTTTCAGTGGACACCCCAGGTACCAGACATCTGATATGTGGTGACTTCAACGCCCGCGCCAAGGAATGGCACAGGTCAGGAGAGAACAGACAGGGTACTGCTCTTGCTGAGGCCTTGCTTGAGACGGATGTTGTCTGTCTAAATTACGGGACACCCACTACGCTAGCAATGAGACAGGGGGACCCTGACACGGCCATCCACCTGACGCTTGTATCCCAAGAGGCGGCATCAGATATAAAATGGAGCGTCCTTGGAGACCATGGAAGCGACCACCTCCCCTGTTCTGTGCTGATATCTAAGTCCAGCACAGTTAGGGCTATAAGAGCTCGCAGTGCATTCAGTTATTATCGCTATCACTCTTCGTTCTTGGGGCGCCTTAGATTACATGGAAGATCTAAACCAACAAGAAGAATCTTCACCCAACCACCATGGTGGACACCAGAGGTGGAGAATTCATGGAGGGAAAAGAGGGCGGCCATAAGGAATTGGCAGAGAGTGCGGAGAGCAACCAATTCAGTTGACACAGAACTGGAAGAGGCTGAAAGATATTTTTAAAAAAAGTAAAGGTGTAGGATTTTAAACTCCAGGCAGCAGAGGCAAAGAGGATTAAGTGGGAACAGTTTATCAATGAAGTCGGTGGGGATGTGACATTTGGGAAAATTCTGGAGGCTGCACCGGCAGATGTAGAGACAGGCGATGTCTGGTACACATGGTACCGTTTATGATGATAACAACCGACCTATGACAACTGACAAGGACAAAGGGGAGGCTTTTCTTGCGCGATTTTTAAAATAGACGGATCAGCAAGATAGGGCTATTAGAGATAACGTCAGAGAAGCCTTGTCACGGGTCACTAGGAAGGAGGACTGTGAGATTAAAGTGGTGGATATTAGACGGGTACTGAAGCGGGCTAAAGACACAGCGCCAGGTCCGGATGAGGTGAGGTACTCCCATATGAGGAACATAAATGATGGGGACTTGGAGGAGATGTCTCTTTGTTTCAACCTAAGCATCAATAAGTCGGAAATACCCCACAACTGGCTGCATAGCTACCTGGTCCCACTCCCAAAGCCAGGTAAGGACCACTCCAGACTTCATGGATACCGAATCATAACCCTGCAAAACACGTATGGCAAAGTCCTGGAAAAGATAGTAGCACGCAGGCTCCAGCAACATTTGGAAAGTCGGAATCTGCTTCCCAAGGACTCGGGAGCTACCGGCCTGGAAAGGACACCTGGGCCAATGCTGCAACTTTTGCATTTGATGTCTACGAGGGCTTCCAGGATATACAGGAGACAGTGGCTGTAGCTCTTGACATGGAGAATGCGTATAACAGGGTTAGGTATGATCGGTTAATACACACACTGTTGGACATGGAGGTCTGCCCTTGCCTTGTTAGATGGGTTGCGGCGGTCCTTTATGAGCGTAAGGTTGCACTGTGCATAGTTTCCTGGACATCTTACCCCTGTACTATTACACCTGGGTTGCCGCAGGGATCTGCCTTGTCCCCAGTGCTCTTTAATGTCTACACCAGCAAAGTCGCAGCTATTGAGACACTAGGTGTGGGTAGAATCTTGACATTTGCAGATGATGTGCTGGTGTACAGACAGGGCAGAGACAGGGCCAGTTTGGCAAAAGACTTACAGGTGGCAGTAAACAGGGTGGCGGAGTGATGCAGGTGGGCAGGGGCCGTTATAAACCCAGACAAGGCATCGGTTGTGTGGTACTCCCTGGATAACCGGATCGTCAAGGCAGATGTCCCAGATATTATGTTGAATGGATGTCCTCTTCGCCGAGAGATTAAATTGAAGTACTTGGATGTCACCTTTGACAGGTGTTTGTCTTTTAACGATCACGTGGAGCAGTGGTTCTCAACTGGTGGGGAATTCCTCCCTAAGGGGGAATTTTAGGGTTTCCAGGGGAGGAATGAAGATTATTTCAAGATCGCCTTAATACAAGAACCGATTACTTGATATTGTTTTTCCCTCCATACTTTACGGTTCTGTACTCCTCGCCCTTCTGATATTCGTCTTATAACGTAAGTAGACCCACAAATCACGTTTTATGTAGACGTCTAAACTTGTCCTAGTGTGTGTTATTAAAGTTAGCTTCCATTTTTACGTATACAATGTAGGGGAGTGGTGGGGGGGGGGATTTATAGGGAGGAAATACGAAAGGGGAGGAATGACACTCTCAACATATGGTGAAGGGGGGCATGGGCCAAAAAAGGTTGAGAACCACTGACGTGGAGGTTTTGGTAGTGTGGCTGGTAGGGGACTTAATGCATTGAGGGCTATGGCAGCAACCGGGGTAGATCAAAGGATACTGTACAAGCTTTTTCAGCAGTTAATAATTTATGTCATTGAGTATAGTTTGGGGCTGCTAACAGTATCAAAGAGCCAGCTTGAAAGGTTGGAGCGCATACAGAATGCTGCCATGCAGTTAATCATGGGGTGCACAAAGGACACACCAATTATATGCTTGAGGCATATCCTGGCGCTACCAACAATGACGGATAGGCATAGGGTCCTTCAGGCCAAATAGTACCTGAGAGTTGCCGCAGACAGGGATCACCCGCTGCATGCAGCAATGGATATGGTCAAGGGTCATAGACTAAGACGAGGCAGGTCCTGGATGGCACAGGCAGAACTTTCTATAAGTCAGGTGTGTGATCTAGAGACCATCAATCGTGAAAGAGAGTGGGTTGAAGGTCCGGAAGACATCACGGACTGGCACAATGTAATAATAATAACACTGGGTCGTTAATGCAGAGAATGGGCAGCGGGCCGCACTGAGTTTGAAGTGCAACAGCTGATCCAGAGCAACACACATCAAGGTGACATAGTCATTTACACCGATGGGTCAGTGGTGAGAAACGGGCATAGTGGATGGGGCTTTATTGCAAAGGCTAATGGACGAGTCTTGAAAAAGGAGAGTCTGGTATATGAGACTACGACCTCCAGCATGAGAATGGAGGTGGAGGCAATAACAGCGGCATTCCGGTGGCTAGAGGAGACCACTGCGACACACATTGTATTCATTTCGGATTCAAAGAGTATGCTTAGTAAGGTGGAGAAAGGAATGTTTCGTGTGGAATGGCTCTCGTGGCTTCAGAGGTCACGGATTGTGAGAATTGTATGGATATTTTGCCCTGGCCATGCGGGTGGACGGGGGAATGAACAGGCTGATAGGCTAGCAGGGAATACACCTCTTGGTGCTAGTTTGCCTATGGACAGGGGGGGGGGGGTGGGTAGTCGTGCGCTTGTGTGACCAGGTGGAGAAGGCGGAGGAACAGAATGAGAACCCATATGTGGAAAGAATGAGATTGCGGGGGATCGGCAGGGGTTCTGGAAGAATCTCAAAGCTGAGAGGGAAGACCAGGAGAACGTTTAATCAGATAACGGTGGGAACGATTAGTAGTATGACTCTTCGCTGGCTATTGAACGAGGGGACGGAGCACGCATGGGAATGTCCTGAGTGCAGTGATGTCGGTTCTTAACTCAACTCAACTCATCTTAACAATAATGTGTAGTAACCATCTCTTTAATATTATTAATCTTACAAATGCACCCTAAACTGTGCTAGGCTACCCTAAACTATACTCCAACTGTTGACCTGCTCTGATTAGTATTATCTTACAGT
>OY992882.1:13481178-13508678 GCA_963921405.1 Cepaea hortensis
GTGTAGGTAGGTTGACAGGCAAATCAGTAAAGAGACATACACACAGACATCTCTTCCTCTTTCAGGTGCCATGGGGGTTATGAAGTCATGAGGTCGCTTCTGTTAACCAATTGGACGATACGAGGTAAATTCATAACTAGGACAGTGGGGGGTTAAAGCTATAATGCTATATACAGGGTGACACACGAAAAAACAGAACCCATAGAAAGTTTATTAAATTCTACAAATGTCAAGCAAATTTCTTGATATTTGGTGAACGTAAACTTCAGTCTGTTTACAATCATTTCCAAAAGTTTCAATTATCTGGGTCGCTTTGCATAAAAGTTATGCTCCAAATGGCCTCCGCAGCGTTGGATGCACACTTGCATACGGTGTGCTAAGTTGTCAATTACTCTACCGCTTTCCTCTGTGGAGATTTCCCTGATCTTTGCTGTGATTACTGCCTTCAGTTCATTAATCGTTTGAGGGTTGTTCTGGCACACATTATCCTTGAGATACCCCGATAAATAAAAATCTAGGGGTTCAAGTTAGGTGAAAGCGGTGCCCACACTTCATACTCAGCAGTCTCCCCTGAAATCGTTCATTTGATGTATGTGGGGTGGCCCGGTCTTGCTGGAACCACTGTAGGTCTTGATCCAATCCTCTGCGTCGTCCCAATGCCAATGATGTCCACCAAAACTTTCACAAATTTCTTGGTTCATTTTTTTTGGGGGGGGGGGGGAGAGAGAGAGAGAGAAAGGGGGGGGGGGGGGGGGGGGTCACCCTGTATGTCATTTAAAAAGTTAGTTGATATCTTTTACAGGACGTTGCAATCAACTTTAGCATGTGTTGGATGTTTGTGATTTCTTGCAAGTTTACGTTCAGTAGTTTGACATTGCTCTCTGAGCCACCGACGCTCATATCATTGTGTGAAAACCAGCCCAAGGCAGCCTGTTCCAAATCATCTGCAGCTGTGTTTCGAACGTGGTATGCGAGCTTGCGAATCGCGTTCATCACCACGCAGCAACGGCATATATAAGCCATTACACAACGGAATCGGTGTCAACACATCACCTCTCAGCCACGTGATACAAGCCATTACACAACGGAATCTGTGTCATCACATCACGTGAGTTCGTGTTCCTAAGCGTGCAGAAAGTTCGAAAAAAAGTCACCCACGATAATCACGGCGAGAGGAAATCTTTAATGGCGTGTGCGAGGATGCTGAACCTTCTCCAGTGATGTTGGCAGTCGCAGCAGCTTTCTCGTCCTGTGTTTGCTTCTGAAGATAATTATGGACAATAATGAAAGGAATGGAATGTCTGAAAACTTCGAGAGAAAGTGTGTGAGAATTTGAACTATCTAGGTTCGGGCGGTAGTTGGATTGTTGGAACGGCGATGTTAGTGGCGCGGCTTGCAAGGTTATTGCTTTAACACTGTCTGTCTGCATACCTGCAGGGCTACTTACTTGTCTGTCTTCTTATCTGTTCGTATATCTACCCTTTTACCAACGACGCAGCCATCCACATAGTATCTGTCTGTCTGTCGAACTATGTGTCTGATTGTCCGTCTGTCTGCCTATCTGTCTATCAATGTGCCTGTTACTCTGTCTATCTATGTGTCTGTCTGTCTATGTATCTGTCTGTCCGTCACGCTGTCCTTCCCTCTGCCTGTCTGTCTGTCTGTCTACCTGTCAATCTATTGTTTCATAACATAATTGCTTCATAACAGATGTTGAATGAAAGAATGTATGAGAGGAAATAGAGAAGAAGGGCAGAATGTCAGACGGGCCTGCGAGCCCAATTCTTAACCCTTTGAAAATAAAGATTTTCGTTCGTTCGTTCGTTCGTTCTATCTAGCTGTCTGTCTGTCTGTCTGTCTGTCTGTCTGTCTGTCTGTCTGTCTGTCTGTCTGTCTGTCTGTCTGTCTGTCTGTCTGTAAACCTGCATACCTGCTTGACTGCTTGTCAACCTTTTTTGGACTACATAATCGCGCATGTATTTGTGTGTGTGTGTGCGCGCGTGAGTGTCTGTGTGTGTGTGTTTGTGCGTGTATGTGTGTGTGTGTGTGTGTGTGTGTGTGTGTGTGTGTGTGTGTGTGTGTGTGTACAGAGCATAGGGCATAACACCAGCAAACAAATACAAGTAAATATTTTAAGAACATGCGTCGTTTCCGAGATAACCCACAGATGTGAGTCATAGACTATTACACTATCATGAAAGTAGAAACCCGGGTTTTATAAACTTAAATGTGACAGAAACATTCTTAGAATACCTTTGACATAGAAGACGCTAGCAGTAACATAAGTTCTGGGTTATAACTACTATATAGTTATCTAAGTTCTGGGTTATAACTAGGATAAACGACGGTGTCTTTTGTTACTTCAGTTCTGGGTTATAACTAGGATACACAACTTGGTGTCTTTAGTTATTTTAGATACTTGTTTAAATTCTGGATTATGACTAGGATACACATTTTGGTGTCTTTTCTTATTTTAGATGATAATTTAAGATCAGGGTTATACCTAGAATACACAACATGGTGTCATTTGTTATGTTAAATCATTGTTTAAGTTCTGGATTATACCTAGTGTAGTGAAATGTCCGAGGTTGCGTCTCGCTACTGGTCAAAGGGAACCATCCGTTAAATGTCTTGCCGGAGGTACCCACGTAATTGACTTGCTCTCCCTTCAATTTTGTTACCGAGAACTGAACATTCTGGACGGACTAGCTCAGTTCAGCATACTGTGTCTGAGTTATCGGGCCATGATTCGCACGGGGCAACTTTCTCCTAAGCGTGTAAGCTGAGTGCTGTTCAGGCTGAAGGTCGAAACTGAACTGAGCTTTCAGTTTAGTTGAAGTGCAGACAGCTTGTTCGGAGGACGTCGTATTTTGGTGTTGTATGAAGTGTATAAATGGCCATCAAAGGGGCTCGACATTTTCACCAGCATTTGGACCAAGCTTTCGATGTTTGAAGGTATTTACACTATTTAATATAGTAATTTCGTGTCGATGATTCGTAGAAGTTCATCAAGCATAGTTACGCGGTCGGAATAAATGGGACTTAGCCGAAATTGGGGTGTAGAAGGGATGGTTTCATCCGCCATCGGTTAATGATCCTAAGTGGTTGAGGCTACGTGTTAGCTTAGTAAGTATGGGATATTCAGACTCAGGGCATTCAGGCCTTTACAATACATCTATGCATGAGGGAGTTTGGTAAAGATAATCACCGGTCGGGGTTAGCGAGGAGGAGAGGTTCGACGAGTGACTTTCAGAAGATGCCGCAGACGCTAGGGCGAGACAGAGCGACACCTAAACCATAGTGTACGACCTATCAAATTAATCGGGAGGACGATTGGCTGCGTTTGCGAGTGTCGGCAGAAGTATTCCACGAACGACCGATGTGATGACGGCAGTCTCCGCAATTTCGGGCGGCCACTAGATTTTTTTATTTCTACTTTCCTCCCACCTGTCCTTTGCCTATTAAGTTCTTCTGGAATGACCAAGGGAGGGACAATAATTATTTCAGGTAGCGAAAGTGAGAGAAATAGAACCGAGGGAAATAAAACTTTCGGTAAATAAGACTTCTGTTCCAGGGAACATTGTCACCGTTCTACTTACTCACCTTATCGGGCAGAGGTGTGATAACGGAGTGGATATCACCCGCTACATGGGGGATAGACCATGTATTTACCCAGAGGATGAATTAAACTATCTACATGGAGGTGGGAACCATGTATTTAAAAGCCAATGACTAGAAGGTACATTTTTTCCCATATGGAGGGGGGGGGGAGGATAGTGAAGTATCTGAGATGGTTACTCAGATATCAGTGGAATGAGAGAAACAAAACGGAGGGTCGGCATAGTGGCCTAATATCTCCTCAAAAGGGTTGTTGAGCGGTATATTAATGCCTAACCGTTAATGCATGACATAACTGAGACTTTTGCAGGGACTTGTGTGCCTCACCTGTGACTACCCGACGGGACCAATCTGAGCTGCCGTAAGTTCTCGATGGACGACGCTCTTCCTGGAGCAATCTGACAGAGGATTCTAAGTCCATCCCAGTCCAGATCACAGCAGATGCGTATGGGTACAGGATCATGTATAATTTTATATATTGAATCCATAACGCTGAGAGCCTCACTCCCATGTTCAATATCCGCTGATTGCTGTTACCAGTGGCTCTCACAAGGTTGTTTTGTTGCAGAGCCTGTCATAGGGTGTGTGTAACAGACGAGCGTAGACCCGGCCTGAGAATCTGAATCATTGAACGAACCCAAGAGACTGGGCATGAGCTTCCCTGTGTTGAGGTAGCGCCAGGTCGTTCCCGAAAGGCAAGAGTTCCAGTGGCCTAGGGTCTTTGCAGGTCAGCCACCCACAATTACCAGTCTATGAACAGCCAGCCACCACACCTACGTAATCAGTCAGGTAATGATGTATCTTCAGATGTCATATCCGGCTGCCATGGCCCAGAGAGGAGCCCGTGAACGTGTCTAGAGAGAGACTTGGCCTAATGTATACCACCATACGTGTTGAACTTTAGTGACGTTGTGCTCGACTCCAGATACCGGAGTCCTCTGATCATAGACTTCGTGACTTTGTTAATGACTCCTGATACTAGAGTCTGTGGTGTAAAGACAGCGATTATTTACTTAGACTCAGTATTCTAATGAAGTGTAGAAATCCAGGTACCCTATCTGACAGTAACCTGAACTTTGTTATACCACGAAGGGCTACTATGAATGAGTTGAACCATCAGTCCACCTGGTGTGTGAACTCGCCAACCACTGCAGCCTAGACCCAGTGGGAGGGAGCCCAAGGAGTTTAGTGCTGCAAAGTGATACCAGCAATATTCCATGTGTACCAACCTCGATCTGATACTACGCCAGTCTGTCCCATTCGTAAGGTGGATTTGTATCAGCCGGGTGAGAGTCCTTCGACAGCAGACTGAAGCAACTGAAACATGGACGGCTCGACGATGAGAGCCGTACAATATCCTGCTGATCTGGTCTATAGATTCGTCTGCTGCCTACCTTTATCTAACTCTATCTACTCTAACATCCTGTTGTAGAATAAATTCATAGCTTATGTTTGATTTCAGACCAGAGTTGGGTCAATTGAACGGGATGGAGCACTAGAGGGTAAAGTCCATTGAAATAAAGATTGAAAGAGGGGGTTGTCCAGAGACTGGTGGGGTAGGTAGACTGAAACCCAAGTACCCAATACACAGAACTGAACCCAGTGTATACAGTGTAACAATAGCTCCCCTCACCCCAGCGACTTTGTGACACCTAGGATACACAATATGGTGTCTTTTCTTATTGTAGATACTTGTTTAAATTCTGGTTTATAACTAGGATAAACAACTTGGTGTTATTTGTTATTTTAGATACTTGTTTAAATTCTGGTTTATAACTAGGATAAACAACTTGGTGTTATTTGTTATTTTAGATAATTGTTTAAATTCTATGTTATAACTAAGATACACAACTTGTTGTCGTGTGTTATTTCAGATAATTATTAAAGTTCTGGGTTATAACTAGGATACACATCTTGGTGTCTTTTGTTATTTTAGATAATTGTTCAAATGTGTGTCCTTTGCTGGACGTTTCGATTAACCCCAGGTTGATGTTGTAGATATATCGCATTCAGTAGTTTGCCATTGTTTTCTCAACGAGAAATCAACGTTTAAGTCCAACTGGCAGCTGTGTGATGTTAAACTCACTGCCCCCCTTCCCCCCCCCCCCCCCCTTAGCGTACAGGAAGTTTCAGCTCGAGTGCGTTAAATCTTTCGAGCACTGAAATGTATTTCTATTTGATTATTGATATTTCGCGAGCCATTATGATATTCATGGGAATTCTTCTGAGGGAAAATGCTGTCGTAAAATAATATACTTCTTATAGTCTACGTCGTTTGGCATCGATGATTATGTCTGTCAACAACTCTGTGTGTGTGTTTTTTTAAGCTGTCTATCATTTTGATACCGACGTACATCCATGCTATAATTTAAAACTGTCCAGGATATTCTATCTTGGACCTCCCCTGCCTCTTTTTTCCTCTCCATCCTTCACGCTGTGACGACATATTCCAGCTTTCCTCATCTAATGGCATGCGTGAAGAATGTGGACAGAATTCTTCTGATGCTAGTAATCACTTCTGTTGTTCTTCAAGATACTTCATTGATCTTGCTATCCGTCCACGATGTTTTCATAATTCTTCTATGAAACCACATCTCTGTAGCGTTCACATAATTCATCACTTGTCTGCTAATTGTCCATGATCCAGTTCCGTTCATTAGTAGTGGATCAAAATAGTTCTAAAAACGGAATTCTCCGTGGCGAAGTGGACGAGCCGTCTGACTCGAGCTCGGAAGGTTGTGGGTTTTTTAGTTCACGAAAGCATTTTGTTCTAAGACTCCTGGCGGTCATCGCTGAAGCTACGGAGTTCGTGCTCTGTGCGACGCTTTTGGCAGTTCGCTGCGGAAAGAGACTGAGCCATATGGGATACAAACCCGGTGCAATGAAGTCGGCTCTGTCGACTTTAGGCGACTTTAGGTTCTAAAGAATTATCATGTATGTACTCAATGACACAATAGCAAAAGGTAAAGGTAGGCCCACAGCAGAAACTGTCATTAGGGTGTGAAGTGTTAGACTTTCACATATACTAGGTTATGTCATATGAGGTGGGGTGACCAGCTCTCTTTCTCGCCGCATAACCATCCCTTAAATTGGGAAAAGTGTTTGGTACTGACAAGCCCAGTAGAAAGTTCACAATCAGCACCGGGAGATTTGGAAGCAATCACTTTGTATCATTTCGATGGTGTAAGGCATCGGTCGTACAGCAATTGCAAACTACTGATCGTAATATTGCTTAGTAAATCATAAATAGCCAATAAATTCTGGAGTTGACTGCAACGTCCTGTACAGTTAGAAACTAACCTTTTTAACCCAGAGAAACCCATCCACACACCTCATAGCATAAACTTAATATAACCTGATACGACCACATCAGAATGAGCAAACCTGCCGGCGATCTCGCGTTTCCCATCACTCACACACCTGGTTCGGCAGCTCTGCAAGATAACACTCGTCTTGATTTTGTCGTTTGCACATTTTAACATTCGGCTCTGGCGTGTTGTGCAGCGTGTGCATCTCATAAACCCGCCCGCGCATGGCTATATTTAGATGTCCTTGCCATTAGCCAAACCAAGAGTTAGTTCTTAGAATTTATTTACATAGCTAGACTGGCCCCGCTTCTGGGTTTCTCTGGAACATTTCATAACTTGAGTTGCCGTCTTTTCTCTCCTTCTCTAACATGCTTATTTCTAACTGGTGTTGGCAGATTTGAGCTTGGGCTTCTTCATTCCCCCCTGGAAACCCTAAAATTCCCCCCTAGGGGCGAATTCTCCACCGGTTGAGAACCACTGTTCTACCAGAACCACTGCCAATCCCCCGCTATCTCATCCTTTCCACATGGGGGATCTCAATCTCTTTTCCTCACCTAAGCATAATAGTGGGACTAAAAGGGTTATGACACAATTACCAATGTAGCTGGGCTTATTGACGGGGGAGGGTAGATGTAGTACTAAATACATTCCAGTGTGATGAGTTTAGTTGAGTTGAGTCAAGAATCGACTTCATAGAACTTGGGATATTATCATACATAACAATATTCCGACATTTAGCCTTGGAATACTTGGGTAGGAGAGCTTTAAATCAGCTTTACAGAGGTCTTCCCCGCGCTTTTACAACCAGATATATTTCTGGTGTAGATACACAGGTGCACCCTTCTCACAGTATGGCTGAACCGCTCTCATTTCTGCCTCTCTACATATGTTCACATCCCTTACCTCTTACATTACCCGGTTTCATCTGCCCAATTATGATCGGTTATTACTTTCTTATATCTTTTCCTTCAGGTCGACGACACTTCATTCTCAATTTTAGTACTGGCTCAGCAGTTTTGCATGATGTATTTTGTTATTATTTTCCGCATGTTGTTTTCCGCTAATGCTCTCCTTCGTATACTTTTTTTTTAGCATTTAACGACTCGGGGAAGCGCTTCTGGCTTGATTTAATCGTCTGTGTTTCAAGATGAACTGGGAACCGAGAACATTCTCTCGCTTCACCTTCCAGCCATGACATTTCTCGAGAAGCCAGTTAAGAAATGTCTAAGTCTAAATATGGATCTGAGTAACGGTGAACACAGTTGCACGGCAGATATTGCTGTTGGGATGTTTTATGTTCAATCAATAAATAAATCAATCAAACAGTCAGTCAATCAACAAGCCTATCAATCAATCATTCATTCAACCAATCAATCAGTCAATCAATTAATCAATCAATAAATCAATCAATCAGTAAATCAGCCGACCAATCAGTCAGTCAATCAGTAGAGCAATCAATCAATCAATCATTCAATAAAACGATTAGTCGATCAATAAATCAGTCGATCAATCAATCTATCAGTTAATCAATCAGTTAATCAATCAATCAAACATATACTCGATCGATCAATCAATCAGTGAATCAATCAATCAATTAATCAACCAATCAATCAGTCTATCAGTCAGAAAAACAAAAAATCAATTATCCAACTAATCATTCAATCAATCAATTTGTCAATTAATCAACCACTGAAACAATCAATGAATCAGTCGATCAAACCAAACAATAAATCAATCAATTATTTAATCAGTCGGTCAGTCATTCAGTTAATCTGTCAGTCATTCAGATAGTCAATCAGTCAGTCTATCAAACAACAATCAATTAACCAATCAATCAATTGGTCAATCAATGAATCAGTCAATCAATCAATCAACAAATCAATCAATCAATTAGTCAGTCAGTCAATCAATACATCAATCAATCAACAATTAGTCATTCAATCAATCAGCCAATCAATAAAACAGTCAATCAATCAGTCATTCAATCAATCAGTCAATCTATTAATTAGCCATTCAATCAATTTATCAATCAATCAGTCATTCAATTAATGAGTCATTCAGTTAATCAGTCAATCAATGAATTAGTCATTCAATCAATTAATCAGTCAATCAATCAATCAGGTAATCAATCGGTCAGTCAGTCATCCGAAAAAAATCAATCAGTTATTCAGTTAGTCAATAAGTCACTCCATCAATCAGTGAATGAATCAATCAATCAGTTTATCAATTAGTCAATCATTTATTCAATCAGTCAGCCAATCAGTCAATCAGTCAATCAGTTAATCAGTCAGTCAATCGAATAATCAGTAAATCAATCAATCAGAGAGTCATTAATCAATCAATCAATCAGTAAGTGAATCAATCAATCAGGCAGTCAATCAATTAATCAATCAATCACACAGTCAATCAATCAGTCAATCAATCGTTCAGTAAACAACTTAGTCAACCAGTCAGTCAATAAATCAATAAATCATTCAATCAATCAGTTAGTCAATCAATCCATTTGTCAATTAATCAGTCAGTCAGTCAATCAGTCCATTGGGACGCAGAGGTGTCTCCAAGGCACCAGGGCCGGGTTATATACTGGCCAAGACCTATTGACGCGTCCTCATCGAGCGTCCTGGGCAACAGGTCCTTTCGGGGTCCTGGCTAAAGTCAGTAGGATCGTCGATTAATCCGAAGTCGGAGAGTGTCTGCCTGTACGGCAAGGAAGGAACCACCAGTCTGCACACCAATAAGCCAGACATGGGGCAACGGATACTCACGCAAACCTCAGGTCTTGTATGACATCACACTAATGTTGGACAACAGGATTCCCTCATCCGACATACAGGACTTCGCGTTGGAGCTCAAGCCAACGAACACAAGCAAGCAAGCAAGCAATCAATCCATTAGTCAATTAATTGGTTAGTCAATCAATCAGTTAGGCAATCAATCATTCAGTCAATAATCAATCAATCAATCAATCAGATAGTCAATAAATCGATCAATCAGTCAATCATTCAGTCAATCAATCTTTCAGTCAATCGCCCAATCAGTCAGCCAATCAGTAAGTCAATCAAGTAATCAATCAGTTATTCAATCAACCAATTAGTCAATCAATTGGTTAGTCATTAAATCAATCAGTTAATCAATTAATTAATCTATCAATCAATTAATCAATCAGTCTGTTAGTCAATCAAACACTAAGTCAATCAGTCACTCAGTTAATCAATCAATCAATCTATCAGTCAATTAGTCAGTCAATCAATCACTCAGTCAATCAATCTGTCAATCGATCAGCCAATCAATCAGCCAATCAATCAGTCAATCAATCAGTCAATCAATCAATCAGTCAATTAATCCTTCAGTCATCAGTCAATGAATCAATCATCCAATTAATCAGTCAATCATGTAGTCATTCATTCAATCAATCAGTTAATCAATAAATTAGTTAATGAATCAATCAATCAGTTGATCAATCAGTCAGTCAGTTAATCAATCAGTAAACCAAATTCTGCAGTAAATCTTGAACTCCATGTATCTCAAACACTCTCTGCCTTTGACTGTGATTCTATCCTCAGACCGACATCTTGTCGTCCATCCCTTTGATATTGTCGTACCAATTGTATCGTTGTCTACCCCTTACTCGTGTGCCTTTTCCCATCCAGTACTGTTATTATAAGAGTGTCGGGTCTTGTAATGTGACCAAAGTAATTAGCGAGCCGAGGTGCCGCATTGGTTGGCACGCTTATCTTCAGACCTGATTGTCGTATGTTCGAATCCCTATACAGTTTAAACAATTGACGGGGGCTCCCAAGTGGCAGTAGTTTAAGGTATCGTTTTTTTCCCCGCATATCCTTTATAGGACATTGCAGTCAACACCGTTCTTAAAGAGGTGAAGGGACATGCAGTGTTCTATTTTTCTCATGGGGCAGTGGAGAGCATTTTGTGTGATATTTACATGCACATGAACGGAGCATTATGAGGCGACTCTTTACCGTGAAGTTGGAACTGCTACTAACTAACAGTGTTGGGGTGTTTTCATAAATCAAGGACATGTGTCAGTCACAAGCAATGGAACCAAATGGACCAAATGTAACCAGAAGAATAGCCCGACCATGCAAATGATGGACAGAGGGAATAACATAGACCTTCTGGTCATGTAATCGATAGACAGAGGGAATAACAGAGTCCATGGGAATCTCGTTATGTGAAGCCCATAAACAGGCACTCTCCCGCTGTTTATGCTTCACCTCGACACCGCAAGGTACAGGAGGAACACGATGAGATGATGACCCATTGAGTGCCGATGTTCTATAGAAATATGGGGTTTGCTTCATGTACCCAGGTGTGTAGTGAGGTCAATCACTTTATGGTTAAAGCTAAAGTTAATTGCATGGTCTATTACAGGACGTTGCATTCATCCTCCAGTATTTTTAGCTGTTTGTGATTTATTAGGCAAGTTTACGTTCAGTAATTTGCCATTGTTTTATGAAAGACCGACGCTCATTCCATTATTAGACATCAACAAAATGCGGTCTGCTTCCAAATCGCCTGCAGTCGATTTCGAACGCGATATGTGGGATCGCGAATCGCGTTCGCTACTTCTTTGTTACAGAGGCCGGCCTATTTCTTTTATGTTGACAAACACCTTCCCGTCTTGACAGGCGTTAATTTGTAAAATGGAGTATGATCCCTCTCTCGACCTGTCTAATTTACTCCAGAGGAAAGGTAAACCAATACTTCTGGTACACGACAAATCGCAGAAGCTGTCGGATCAGCTAAGCAATGCTCTAACTGTCCGCCTGTCGGAACTTCCATCCTAGACCAGTTGCCGACCAATGCTTAGGGCCTGGCCTGCCCTGCCATGACATTTAGGTTGCATTTCCTCGCACTAGGGTAAGGCTTGTACCCTCCCAGTTGCACTCCTCCGCCCGAAGCCGCTGGCACAATGTGGAGTGTCGGGTTTGGTGAGCGCCGCCCAACATTCGGCGCTGATAGAAATAGGTAGTACTGTCTACAGACATACGTTAGCTCAATCATTTCTGACTAAGACCTGACACTAAAGTTTTTCTTTTCTATATTTATAAATAGCCAGCAGTTCGTGGCTTCTTTATACACAGCTGTTGTTTCGTTTTCGAACCCACCAACAATGATTACCACTATCCTCTTTTGGTCCTCTCAGTTCATAATATGATACAATCCAATCCACACCCCCCCCCCCCATTCATGTATGTCTCTCAAATCGAGCTGTTACGGACGCAATTTGTAATCCCGAAAACGGCGTTCGAAACACAGCTGCGGGTGATTTGGCAGCAGACCGCCTTGCGTTGGTTTCCATACAATGGTATGAGAGCCGGTTGTTCAGAAATCAATGGCAAACTATTGAACGTAAACTCGCCCAGGAATCACAAACAACCAGAAAAACAAACAGCAATTAAGGTGATTTCCCTTTGGTGAAACCTCACTTCAAGAGACGGAATCATACAAATGTTTAGGTAGCAATGTACAAAAGAACAAAACAAAAACAAAAACAAAAAACAAAGAAGATGGTGGAACAGATAAAGATATAAGAATAAGATTACGGAAGGCTTGCGAAGTTTTTAATTACACTAGGAATTCTGTAGAGGTCAAAAGAGATTAAACTTGGCACTAAATTTAGAATATTCCATTCTAAGGTTAAATCGGTGTTACTGTATGGGTCAGAAATATGGAGAACAATGAAAACGACTGAAAATAAACTAGAAACATTGACTAATGTATGCTTGTGCAAGATGGAAGGAACAAAATAGTATGATAGCCACCAATGGTGTGGTCAGGGGAGAGAAATAAACACACCAGAGTGAACCAAGATTTGGAGAAAAGAGACTGGCATTGGATAGGACATTCATTGAGAAAACCTGAGAATAGTATAAATAGAACAGTGGTTCTCAACCTTATTTGGCCCATGCACCCCTTCACTATATGTTCAGAATGTCATTATCCCCTCCCCCTTTTTTTCGTATTTCCTCCCTATAAATCCCCCCCCCCTCCTTTTCCGTCCCTACATAGTATACGTAAAACGGGAAGCTAAATTTAATAACACATACTAGAACAAGTCTAGACGTCTACATAAAACGTGATTTGCGGGTATATTTACGTTATAAAACAAGCAACTAGAAAGTCGCATAGAAGCCCTAGAGATGTGGATATACAGACGAATATTTCGTATTTCATGGAAACAAAAACACTCAAATGCAGAGGTTCTAGAAAAACTGGGATTGAAGAGAGAGTTGATGAAAGAAATAAAGAGGAGGCAAGTGAAATATTTCGGCCACGTTAGAAGACATGATACTCTTATAAAAATTATACTGGAAGGCAAGGTTGAGGGCAAGTGAGCAAGAGGTAGACAACGATACAAGTGGGAAGATAACATCAAGAGATGGAAGAACATCAGCCTGACAGAATGTACAGTCAAAGCGAGAGACAGACAGTATTGGAGATCCATTGCAACCAACCATTATGGAGACGGCACCTGATTTACGTTATAAAACGAATTTCAGAAGGGCGAGAAGTACAGAACCGTAAAGTATGGAGAGAAAAACAATATCAAGTAATCGGTTCTTGTATTAACGCGATCTTGAAATAATCTTAATTCCCCCCCCCCCCCCCGAAACCCTAAAAGTTCTCTCGAATTTCCCACCGGCTGATAGCCACTGAACTAGAAAGTTGGAATGCACAGGGGAAAAGAAACAAGGGAAGGCCTAAGCACCCACGGAGGAGAGAGGTATAAACAGAAATGGATAATATGGAGAGGATATGGTTAGATAAGTATAGGATGGCTTGGAGTAAGCTGGTTGACGGCCTACGCCATTGGGGGATAAAGAATAAAAGATGAATCTGTCATTATTATACGTATGACCTTCAAAATCTCTCATTTATATACGATATAGTCTGCCGAATCTGTCACTAATATGCATATGGTCTCCTGAGTCTGCCATTACCATACTTATTATTATTATTATTATTATTATTATTATTATTATTATTATTATTATTATTATTATTATTATTATTATTGCATATTCTTTTTACAGGACATCGCAGTCAACACCAGCATTTCTGCCTCTGTGTTCTCTTGGCAAGCTTACTGTCTGTAGTTTGTCATTGCTTTCTGAACGACCGGCACCGATAACAACGCAAAACCAACGCAAAAAGGTCTGCTGCCAAATCGCGTGGAGCTATGTTTCGAACCCGGGTATACGGGATTACGAACCACGTCCGTAAGCCTTTCGCCACGGAGACGGCACCGTACTTATTTGCTTTGGGTCTTTAAGAATCTAAGGCCAAATATAGTAACCAACCTGTTAGAAAACGTAAAGCAATAATTTCCTTTAGCAAGTTGGCCTTTTGGCTAAGATCAAAGTGTAGTACCGGCTACGTGGCAAAGGGCTTATGGACGCAGTTCGTGGTCCCGCATACCCGCGTTAGAAACACAGCTGTGGGCAAACTACTGAACGTAAATTTGTCACATGCAGAGGTGGTCATTCTAATGACACACAGGGGCGTGGCGAACCTGATGGAGCGCCTCTTGCTCCGGGGAAACCGCAAGCCCTTTAAAAAAATAATAAAGCCACACAAAATTTAAACCCCCAAAAAACGCAATGATCTTAAAATAATTTTCTCTCCACAGCCCAGAATGACTCTTCCGTGTTTTTATCTGACAGGAAACTGTCCTCAGTGGACACATTTTAAGGGCATAAACATATCAATTATTTGAACATGTGTACTACTGGTACACCTGGCGTAAAGATCTGTCCAGGCCGTGAGAGTGACTGTTCCTGAGCACTGTCTGCAAATGCTCACTGGGATACTACTACTACTACTACTACTACTACTACTACTACTACTACTACTACTACTACTACTACTACTACTACTACTACTACTACTACTACTGCTGCTGCTGCTTCTGTTGCTGCTGTTGCTGCTATTACTACTACTATTAAAGTAGTCAAATGCCTCGTCATCTAATTAGTGACACGCATGAATGAATTAACGAGATTCCCACTGTCCCTATCTACTATCTAGCGAAACCACAGCCAGGGGAACGGGCTTGGTAGAATCAGCGGGGAAAGAAGACCCCGTTGAGCTTGACTCTAGTCCGACCTTGCAACATCTGCAGTCTACCTTGTTCCGACGTACTGGTCATCCTTTCCTCTGGATAAAACAGGGTAGACGGAGAGAGGGATCCTGCTGCATGGGCAACACATGTTCTCTTAATCCAGCCCAGGTATTGTGCTATGGAGTTTTAGATCCAGTCCACATACTTTCGTCTGTAAAGACGGCAAGGTGCCATTAATTTACTACCACTATTGCCACCTCAACTACTCCTCCTATTACTATACAACTGTATACACACAGGCCTGATGTTCAAACCTGACATAAGCATGTCTACTCATCGAGCACGTTATTGCAACTGAGCAGGTTTACCAGAGCGCACGCAGCAGAGCACCATCCTACTCCTCCTCCTCCTCCTCCTCCTTCCCCTCCTCCTCCTCCTCATAATCATCATCATCATCAACATCATCATCATAAAGGGACACAGAGGTGTTTCCAAGGCACCAGGGCTGGGTTCTATACTGGCCAAGACCTATTGACGCGTCCTCGCCGAGCGTCCTGGGCAACAGGTCCCTTTTGGGGTCCTGGCTAAAGTCAGTAGGATCGTTGATTCCTCCGAAGTCGGAGAGTATCTGCCTGCACGGCGAGGAACCACCAGTCTGCACACCAATAAGCCAGACATGGGACAACGGATACTCACGCAAACCGCAGGTCCTGTATGACATCACACTGATGTTGGACAACGGGATGTTTTCATCCGGCATACAGGAATTCGTGCTGGAGTTCACAGCCAGCAAACACAAGCAAGCAAGCAAGCATCATCATAAAGAACATCCATTGCAGAACGTGGCATTCATCACAAACACGCCCTAAAAATCTTCCATCCCTCACTGGTGGTCATGCATTCGACTCCCAATCCTAGCGCGAATTATTTTGTCATTACCGACATTTCCCCACTATGGCATTCATCTCGACCAACTCACTCCCAGCCTCTATCTTTAGCTATCCCGTGCAGCTCCGTCCATGTTCTTCCGTCTATGTCTCTACTTCTCTCCTCCGTGTGTGTTTATGTCTTCCTCTGTTTCTTCTGCTCGGTGATATCAAAGTAATAGGTGACACCAAAATGTGAAATGGAAATAGTAGGGAAAATTCGTAAACAAGTGGCTATTTTTAAAAATCTAGGGGCAATTATAAATCGGATGGAAGATACACAACATAGAGTAAGAACAGAATATGGCAAGCAAAATCTGCATTTCAGAAAATGAAACGTATCTTATGCTATATAAGTCATTATCATTGTATGTAAGAAAGAGAGTGCTGAAGTGCTATCTATATAGAACTTCATTTGCTGAATGGCAGTAAATCTTGGAATGTAAATGGACAAATTAGTAAGAACGTGGAAGCAACATAGATGTGGTTCCTGAGACGAAAGTTGCGAATTCCTTGGACTGTCAGGGTAACTAACGACGATTGCCTGAAAGAGGATAATGAGTAGACCAAGAGAAATTATGCTGGGTGGACTGAGACGGTGGCCTGGAGGAATATAATCGGCAGAAATGACCAAGGGCATGAATGACCAAGATCTGTGGAGAGACATGAACGCCTACGCCAGCTGGCAAGGTACTTGATAATGATGATGAGATAGATGATGATGATGATGATGATGATGATGATGATGATGATGATGATGATGATGATGATGATGATTGCTGTGAGGGCGACAACATTAATATATGTTTTCTATGTAAATCAATTAACATGTTTTTCAAATAATGCAGCATTTGAAGGTTAAACAAAAAATATTGCCCTTTCAGCATCTGTGGCTTGTGCAGATAAGGAACCTGATAAATACATCTTGCTGTGTACGAAATCTACCTGTAGACGAACTTCTCCACCAATATTTTCTTCCAGGTTTTAGTGCCAGAAATTAATGAGCTTGGAAGGCGCTCGGTTTTCAACAGACAAGCGTTCTTCTGATAGAGAAGTTTACTTTACCTCTGCAAATATTCCCTCGCCCACTTATTTGAGGGGAAATAAGATAGTTCTAGAAATGCAATGTTTATTTGTGTACCACTTGGGGCGTATATTAGTGCGCTGTGTGCGTTACCGAGAGTTGAGCTGAGATGAGCTGAGTCAAGAACTGCTGACATCACAGCACTCGGGATATTTCCGTAAGTGCTCTGTCCTCATCTTCAACAACCAGCGAAGAGTCCACATACTAATAGTAGTAGTTGCAGTCTGTTGCCGGCAGAGATGTAGTGCTGTCATCATCATCATGTGCCATGCCGATAAGCTTGGGTGGTCATGTTTCGCCATCTCACTCGATCACCAGAGTCGTGGATCAGCTCAGTGTTCTTCTTTCGACCTTGCCACGTGGCCAAGCCATCCATGTATTTACTTCTCTGTCTTCCCCTTGTTCTCTTCCCCTCGATCTTACCAGTTGTCACCAAGTTCTCCAATTTATTTCTTCTCATAGCGTGACCTAAACAATTGTGAAGTAGTGTTTTAGGGGTATTAAATTAGGTTTATATTTGCATGTGAATGAGCTAGATCAATGTCAGAGACGACAAAGCCACCGTATGACAGTAGATGGTACTATCTGCTTTCTGTTAGTGCCGAATATTGGGTGTGTGTGTGTGTGTGTGTGTGTGTGTGTGTGTGTGTGTTTGGGCGTGTGTGTGGGGGTGGGGATGGGGATGGGTGTGGGTGGGTGTGTGGTGCGTGTGTGGTGTGTGTGTTGTGTGTATGACAGTTGGAATGTGTTTTATGAATTGCTAAATTCGTGACTGTAAAAGACTTGAAATATGTGATTTAAAGAGATATTACAATTTTTTTTTAAAATATGATCTTTGGAATGAATATGTTATGCGTTTGTAAGATATTGTTGATATTTGAGTGATAACATGTGTTTTATGAGAGCCTCAGTTTCGAGACTTGAAGTTTGTGTTCATGACTCTGTCAGATTATATTGATATTTGAGTGAAAAGTGGTTTCTCATGAACAGATGGTATTGATATTTGAGTGAAAAGTGGTTTCTCATGAGCAGATGATATTGATATTTGAGTGAAAAGTGGTTTCCTATGAGTTTATGATATTTGAGTGAAAAAGTGATTTCTCATGAGCAGATGATATTGATATTTGAGTGAAAAGTGGTTTCTCATGAGCAGATGATATTGATACATGAGTGAAAAGTGGTTTCTTATGAGCAGATGATATGTGAGTGAAAAAGTGGTTCCTTATGAGCAGATGGTATTGATATTTGAGTGAAAAGTCGTATCCTACAGGTGTTTCAGATGTGTATGTATGTGACCTTTTTTTAAAAAAAAAAAATTGCCTCGAAGTCGTTTCCTGACACGGGTCTTTGATGTAATATCACTATCACATTTTCAAAGCCTCAATGCATCGAGGAATACCTGGCCAATATTTCCCTCACTTAGAAGGCGACAACCCCCGGCGTGAAAATCATGTCCGATTTTGCTCACATTATCAGCGCAGGCTCCTGTCAACTTCGTTAACACTCCCGCTGCTTACATTATGAAACTTAAGGTATGTGTTTTAAAGAGGCGTTACTTTTCGTTGATATAGAAGTGTGAGTGGGTGTTGTAAAGGCGTGTCAGATTATTTTCATGTGAGAACAACAGTGCATGTTTTTGGGGCGTTTCAAATTAGGTGTATAAGATCTAAAGTGTATTCTTGGCCAGAACTCCGCAGTTAATGATTCAGCGTGGCTGGACGCAGGAAAGAGATGACTGTAGAGGCGCATCATTGCCAGAACTGCGCAGTTGAGCTGAGTCAATAATATATATCATAACACTCGGGGCATGCTTATACGTGTTCCATGCTCATCTTAAACACGCAGCGAAGAGTACCAATACTAATGGTACTAGTACAGTGGTTCTCAACCGGTGGGGAATTCCCCCCCCCCCCAGGGGTTTCCGGGGGAAGGGGGATTAAGATTATTTCAAGATCGCATTAATACAAGGACCAGTGATATTGTTTTTCCTTCTAAATTTTACGGTTCTGTACTTCTCGCCCTAATGAAATTCGTTTTATAACGTAAGTAGACCCGCAAATCACGTTTTATGTAGATGTCTATACATGTTCTAGGGTGTGTTATTAAATTTAGCTTCCATTTTTATGTATACTGTGTAAGGGTGGGGGATGTGGGATTTATACGGAAGAAATTCGAAAAGGGGGGGGGGATGACGTTCTGAACATATGGTAAAGGGGAGCATGGGCCAAGAAAGGTTGAGAACCACTGTACTAGTAGCAGACTGATTATGTGTCCGTCTGGCTTCTCCTCCGAGTCCTCAGTGTCAGCCTGATCCTCTGGTCACTCCCTGCAGCACCATTCTCTCCAGGCCGTGATAATATATCTGTTTTTCTGCACTACACACACGACCCTAAAGGGCTCCGACAACGTCTGCCTTATCATGCACCAATGTCCCACAGAGCAGACCCAGCCAATCTGACTGTCTGCTCGTTTCCCTCAACAGTTGCATGTCCTAGGTAAGAATCCAACAGATGCTCTCTATTTTTGATTTGTAGATTTAACAACAACAACAACAACTATACCAGTGTATATGAACACGCAAGTCAGGTTTTAGTTGACAGTATAAAGTTTATTTGTACTTGATGACCAAGGGTTGATGTTAGCTTCCACTCAAGTCAAAGGCCGGATCTTAACTCCCCTTGCCAACCCAATACGTCACGATTGAGCATCTCTCCCCGCTTTCAGTCTCAATGCTCAATCGTGCTGTATCTGTTTCCCACTAGATCCTAATAATACCCCAGTACTCCATTACTGTTACACCTCCCCATGTTTATTAAAGACTTTTCCTTATAAAGGAAAAATCTTTACTCCTAATCCCCTTACTCTATTCCCTCTTTTTCTTTACTTCTCGCAGTTCCTCTAATCTTCCCCAAACCAACTCCATCTTAAGTAAATATTCTATTTCTTTAACTCTTTCCCCTGCTATATATCAACCCACTTCTTCTTCGTTTCTGGCCCTTCAAACAAACATAACATATTTACATATAACCTTTAAATCTCAACTTTATACAACATATCATAACATCATAACACGTCTTCTTAAATACTCCTTCTTCTCTTCATAAGCAATCTGCTTAAAATTTCAAACGCTAACACCAACTCCTTATTTTTATCACCAACTCTACTAATCCCCCACTTTCAACTAACCTGAAATTACTTTCACACGATAGGAAGACAAAGAATCGGTGGCCACCGGTATTTAAAAGAAGCAGTAGAACTCTTCCACACAAAGACCACACTCAGCTAAAAATCACACACCCCCTTTACCAAACCATACTCCTTTACCCTCCTATGTCATTTGAAACTTTATGTAATAAAGTCTAAAACAATTATATCTCCCACAGTACCACTCATTATGGTAACGGTTTACGCTGCTATCTACAGCATCAAATACCAACCAACAACTTCCAATTGTCTATATATTACAGACACCACTACTTTTATGGCTCTGAACCTTACTTTAACCTCTCATTGTAATGTCAACCACAAAACATATCCCGAGGACACAATTAAAAAAAGTCTATTATCCTTTAAGACCTCTTCCAACATTATACACATCACACACCTCACATACCTAATCTTCTCCCATACCTCACTCAGAATCTCGCCGAAAATTTCAGCGACCCCTTACTGTCCATTTCTTATGGGCATATCTACTAAAACCATTCATGCCGTTATCAACAGCAACAATATCCTACCCCTGCCCATATATTACGGACTCTCAAACACCCCATGTCATTATGTCTCGACTATACATTTACACCCCTTTATTATTGTACTGTTATTCACAGTGTCTAATCACTCTTCTGATTTAAACATGGATTCAATTCATGTTTTTGTCTGGGGTAACCCGTTACCCTCTTCTTTTTCTATAACCCCACAATCCTGTGTACATCATGGTTCTTCTGACCCCATGTAAACCATGTTTAAAACTTTCTCCTCATTTACCCCACTGCTATATTAATCTTTTCTTCCCTCATATGGCTTCTAATATCAACGCTGACTTTAGTGTAACTCTAAACTTTCCCATAACCATCCCCGGTATATGTTTCCACTACTTCATAACCATCTCAACCTCTCTATGCTGATTATCACAGCAACCTTGCTAGTAGCATATACATCAACTTGTTATTCACAAGGAGAATATGTCTCTCTTTTAGTCCCCAGTAGTTTATTACTACATTCTGAACGAAGGATCCCAAATAAATGTCTCTCTTCTAGTCCCCAGTAGTTTATTACTATTTTCTGAACGAAGGACCAAAATAAAGCCCCATGTATTGTCTTTATTCTAGACAAAACCCTGTAATTTAAACATAACTTAACTAACTACTATTTAACATACAAAACAGCGAAATAAAATCACAACAGAACATCATACCCCCCCCCCCCCACATTTTTATAACATCATTTATGTTTCCCCTCATGTCAATTAAAGGTGATGGTGATGAAGATGGTGATGATGATGGTGATGAAGATGGTTAAAATAATACAACATACATCCTAATCTATTGTTACCTAATACTACTGGTCTCTTTTACGGACCAGTAGTTTGTATTCAAAAGTCTACGAACACAATAATCCTATTCTAAAATAATAACAATCATTTTACAGGACCAAATCAAGCAAAAAAAACATATTATATATGGGGCATTAAAACTCAGCATAAAACAATTGTCTTCTCTCTAAAGAGAAGGTTTTCAAAAAAATACAACTCCCTTCAAATTACTACGTACTCCCATACAACTTAACGTAACACATATCTATTTATACAAATCATTCCAGTATTTTTATAACCGAGAAAACAAAACACTTCACTGCTACGTATGTATATCTGTTAACTACAGACTAACTTCTTTAATTTAGAACCATATTTGTTCTCCCCACAAAAAAAACCATAACCAACAATGACCGTACTATCATTGATTCTCTCCCCTCACAATTTTCTATCTTTTACAAAACTATCTCCTTACACATCACAACCTTTGGAATACAATCACTGTAAACCACAGGTCAACTCATTTCACCTATTACTATCCCAATGTTATCTCAAAGTACCAGTGGTCATCTATCCAGTAATAGAACCTGTAACCTGGCACACCAATTATTTCCCTTGGATTTATTCCAAGCATCACTACACTTGTTAATAATTATTATTTCCGTTAACTACGGTATCTCTAGCCTCTTACGTCCAACAAAACTTTGTCTCTCACCAATACAACCAACTCTACTTTTTTAAGTTACTCGTCTATCTGACGCAATTAACTAAACACATCATTATCTTCCAACATCTCACCACGACTACTCTAAGCTATCCTCAGGTCTCTCTTAGCACTCTTGTATCGTGACGATAATCAAATTGGTCACCCTTATCGGAACACATTCTCCAACATTCATTTAACCAACCTTGTTTACCTCTTATCTTTCACTCTTATTTATCGGAATTCTTTCAGAACTGCAACCCACGCCACTTATGACTGACAGCAGACCTCTCTTTTCTCGTTCCTGTTAAGAAAACTAAACATGTTTTATAAAACATCATTCAGAATGTTAACTCCGTTTTCGTCATACAACTTCCATTATTTCCTTCCAACGTCAGATATTCTACGAAAAGACATCACAATTCTCCAATCATTTTCTTTCTATCTCTCGATTTTCGCATACTCTATGTTCCACGGTTTATCAACGTCACTTATCAACCACTCTTCTCATATTCACACGGACAATGATTCACAACCTCGCTCACGACTACTCTTGCATCTCGACAATCTAACGTGTCCCTTCTATTACTATAAAAAGCACTTCAGACGCCACCTCAACATTCCAGCAATCATTCACCACATATCTACACGTATTGATCTCTTCTACACACATTGACACAAGACATATCACCGCCCCTCTTACATTTTATCTATGTATTTCACTTAGTCGACGTCACCACACCTCTCTCCTACTTCTTTCGTCACGACAACACCTGTTTGACTACAGTTATACTCACGTATGAACAACGCACAACCAGACGAATTATTCCAGAGGATTTTCTCAATTCAATTCTCTACTTTACTCAATCACTCACTCCTATATGAAGGTCAGATCTTATACATTACCTCTCGCAACTTATATCGCTTTCACAGCACTATCTACTATCTCTTCAAAACAAACTTCATTCCAACAGATCACTAACCTCGTAACTATCATTTTATACTTCTCCACACACAACAACTTTCTTCTTTCTCCGCAAGCATCCACTTCTACAGTCTTTTACTTTTATTCTCACGTTCAACTGGCTATTTTACACCCAGGATATTCAGTTCCTCCTCAATCAATATCTCCTCACCAGACACTCTCGGTTCACTTATCAACCATACTATACTTACTTCTCAAACTCCCAAGCGAAATTATCTCAGACATCACGTCATAGCTCTGAGTCAAAGCATTTCTAGTACTTAGTTTATCTCTCACCCTCTACTAATTCTGTGCTGAATCTACCCTATTTTACTTACAGCGGTTATACATCACTCGACGTGATTAACTCTCCATTCTTTCCATTCCGGACAAAGGAGTATTTTTTACCTAGTTTACTCTCCCTACACCGGAATCAAAAACCAAATTTTCTGTACGTATCTACGTAAAATATCATTTTTCCGTAATTCTCTATCCTCAACAACACCATCGCCTACCCTGTACCATGCGATTCTACACCAAAAAATTCATATGCCTATTTTAGACAGCTCACCTATCTATATGTTCAAACCGCAGTTCTTCTCATAAGCCAAAACTATTTCATTTTCCTTCTTCACCCGAGGAATTTTTAACCGTTATAGAGTGTGTCCAAGTTAAATATTTCATTGTCTCTCAATACATTAACCCGTCTTTCTCTTATCATGTCATCTTCACTATCTGTTGTCAACCTGTTAAAGTACTCAGGTCTTAAGGTCATAAGGTCTTCTATTTTACTTAAGTCACTTTCTGTCGTTGAGTAAATTCCCGCTATCTGTCTACTATTTGTCTTCTTAAATGTTTTCTTCTTATTTCCTTTATTTGCGTCGGTCTGCTCACTGTTCCCTGTATACCTTATGTAACGTTTGTACCTCCCCATTTCGTCTTCAGATGACACACTAACAATTGTTCCCTCATCAGATTCATTATAGTAGTTCACCGCAGCCACGTCGACTCTATTCTCATAGTCGCCTTTAGAACGTCTGACTTTCTTTCTCTTTCTCGGTCTTCGTCCCTTAGCCTTCCCTACTTTCTTGTCATACAAAGCAGTATCTTGTTCCAAAGAGTCACTAACCAAAATTCTGTCCGTCTGTCCACCAGCAACAATACCGTATGAGGGAACATCACTCTTCGATTCAGGATCTGCTCTTATTGCACTTCTCTCATTTTCTGAATCATCCGTATTAATATCTGTTTCAGCATCACTATAACATTCGGCGGTAACCTGAACTCTGGCAGCTAATATTCCTACACCATTTGGGAATTAGTTTCATGTCTATAGCTGAGGAACTTGACACGGCACTACCTCTATTAACAAGCATACTATTCCTTTGCTTAATACTTTTCTTCACCCGTCTTTTAACATCTTTGGCACTTGTCTGTTTATCTTTCTTAATTTCAACCTTGTCTCTCTTAGTCAAATGAGTTGGTTTAGACTGAGTTTCTATTAAATCAATTTGACTTCCCTTTGTTATCTTGCTGGCTGGTTGTACCTGGACCTTTTTCTCTACTGTATCTACCTGAGTCTGTGTACTATTTTCTATCGTATTACCTGCCTGCGTCTGTGTTTCTCGGTTTCTTTTCTTTACTAATATCGTCGTCTTCTTTTCCTGTCTACTAGTCACATTCGCAACCATTTTAGGATTAGTCTGTATTTTATTTACAGGTTCAACTCTGTCTCTTACACCTGAGTTTAGATATTGTCTTTGCCTTTTCTCTAACCAGTCGTCACGTCTTTTTCTAGCAGTTGCGCTGTGAGAGGGCCAGTCCCATGATTTCTTTGAAAGGTTTCTCTCACGCCCACCCCTATACCAGTTTGACCTTTCTGTATTACGTCCGTTCTTCTTACCGTCTCTTACCCTATAAGCATTTGGCTTTGGTTCGTCATACCCATATTGTCTTTTGTCTTTATTAAGCAATGGCTGTCTCCTGTTATTCATTCCTACTCCATTACAATCTACCATAATTCTATAAGGGTCTTGTCTAATCGTTCTGTTCTTCAACGTTTCCAGAAAATTCTCTACTTCCGTAATTGACTCCTTTAATTCCCCTAACCATGTACTAACACGTTGTAATTCCCCACTCAAGTAATTCATATTTCTTCCTTTTTAAATATCTATCAACCTGAAACAATCTTTTTACTTCTTCTTCTGCATATTCTTGAACTCAGCCGAAATTATGCCTGTTTCTCCACTGTGCTGTGATGGAACTGTTATGCTGAAATATTTCTTTATATATCACTAAATCAATTTCACAGTCGTACTTATCTAAATTAACTATATGATTCACACAAGAGAATTGTTCAATTTGTCAATTGTACGTAAAATTACCTATGTTCGTTATCGGTTAGAATACGCCAGGAGTCTTGTTCCGCTATGCTGAAATATACTGAAACAAAGCAAGCAAAGAACCACACAATTTCAACTTCTTAATTTAAGGAATACACTCACTTGTTTTGGAAAACTATAGTTAGTTTCTGGGTTTGAGAACCACACAATTTCAACTTCTTAATTTAAGGAATACACTCACTTGTTTTGGAAAATTATTATAGTTAGTTTCTGGGTTTGAGAACCACACAATTTCAACTTCTTAATTTAAGGAATACACTCACTTGTTTTGGAAAACTATAGTTAGTTTCTGGGTTTGAGAACCACACAATTTCACCTTCTTTTTGTTTCCTGACTCAAGCACGTACCTTCCTCGACTTGTTCGATCACCAGGAGCCTGTTTCAGTTGAAAAATCAGTCGCGGAGTTCAGGTAGACTGTCTCTTCTCCCAAGTAATTTCGTCACTTCTCTAGGGATGCCGGGATAATCTTCAACCCCTGGTCGGGTCCCATCTGAGATATCTAGCCTTTGTTTTCACCCCGGGTGGGGCACATCATCGACGTCTTGAGATAGCGACAACGTAAGCGGCGATTTGAAATTAGCAAAACTCAGGCTATGGTAAGCCCTTTTTTGAAACGCTAGAGTTCAGACAACGGCTATGACCAGCCCCTTGATAACGCTGAAGTTCAGACAACGGCTATGACCAGCCCCTTGATAACGCCAAAGTTCAGACAACGGCTATGACCAGCCCCTTGATAACGCCAAAGTTCAGACAACGGCTATGACCAGCCCCTTGATAACGCCAAAGTTCAGACAACGGCTATGACCAGCCCCTTGATAACGCCAAAGTTCAGACAACGGCTATGACCAGCCCCTTGATAACGCTGAAGTTCAGACAACGACTATGACCAGCCCCTTGATAACGCCAAAGTTCAGACAACGGCTATGACCAGCCCCTTGATAACGCCAAAGTTCAGACAACGGCTATGACCAGCCCCTTGATAACGCCAAAGTTCAGACAACGGCTATGACCAGCCCCTTGATAACGCCAAAGTTCAGACAACGGCTATGACCAGCCCCTTGATAACGCCAAAGTTCAGACAACGGCTATGACCAGCCCCTTGATAACGCCAAAGTTCAGACAACGGCTATGACCAGCCCCTTGATAACGCCGAAGTTCAGACAACGGCTATGACCAGCCCCTTGATAACGCCAAAGTTCAGACAACGGCTATGACCTCTGTATTTGCAGATTACTGAACTGATTACTGAATTTTATTGGGCATCACTTCACACCACGTGCCGAGACTGTTTCTAGGAGTTATTTGACCGGAGCATGGAACAATAACAAGCGTCTCCCGACCTTGACAAAACCGATTCGAGAAAACGTCTGTTCTAAATACCTTCTTGTTTAGGCAGTCTGGTCTGGATCCTTTGAAGGTTTCCTAGTACTTCGCGTGGTGGCCGGGACGGCCAAATCCAGTATCGTGGTTAGACGGCACCATTTCGTGTCCTATACCAGTGTATATGAACACGCAAGTCAGGTTTTAGTTGACAGTATAAAGTTTATTTGTACTTGATGACCAAGGGTTGATGTTAGCTTCCACTCAAGTCAAAGGCCGGATCTTAACTACCCTTGCCAACCCAATACGTCACGATTGAGCATCTCTCCCCGCTTTCAGTCTCAATGCTCAATCGTGCTGTATCTGTTTCCCACTAGATCCTAATAATACCCCAGTACTCCATTACTGTTACACAACAACATTCAACAACAACAACAACAACAACAACAACAACAACAACAACAACAACAACAACTTTCAACGCACAGTTTGTTATGAATGGTGATCACTAGAATGACGTCAAAAATCGCCGGAAATATTCAAAGTACAATCAA
>OY992882.1:13513678-13521178 GCA_963921405.1 Cepaea hortensis
CATATCCCAGCCTTGTCAACCAATCAGAGTGAGCAAGGCGCCATGTTGTCGTTTGTTACAACTGTTTAGCAGAGTCGGTAGTATTGTGTTGAAATTAGATTTTTTTCAAATAAAAATGCACCGTTGAAGCCTATAAACATGAGTGTGGAAAATCTAACATCAAACAATGGTAAAAAGAGAAAATGTGAAGACGTTGCTTGTCGTGAATTCAACGAAGAGTGGACGGAGAAATGTATGTTTATGCCTAGCCGTAGTGGTAAACCAGTTTGCTTAATCTGCGGATTTTGTGTTTCTGTTACCAAGAAAAAAAGAAAAAAAAATTATTCTGGAACAACACTTCACGACCAAACATTGAGACATACATGCTCAATATCCGATCAATTCGGAGTTAAGAAAAGATTTCATAGCTAAAAAAGAAAGTTCTCTGACCAGGCAGCAGTCATTTTTCACCAAGGCTAACGAACAGAGCAAGAGTGCTGTTGTTGCTTCGTAAGAAGTCATTTATAATTGTATAATGTTGTGGCGCGCTTAACTACCGAAAATAGTAGATATTGCCCTCTGCTTGAAAAGCTTGGGAACCACTGTTTCAAAGCATTTCTGTCTTCTTCTAAGTTTTCAAGCACAACAACTGCCAAAAGATTACTGCATATCTATCACGTGACGGTTTCCATGACAACTGTCTTGAGCCGACCTCGTTGCCAGGGGAAACCCGATGGTTCAAAGCTTAGAGTAGACTAGGTAAAGATGGCCGTTGTAATCCCCCGCGTGGATAACAATTGGTCTCAGGTAACGCGAGACTCAGTAAGTTATCATGTCTCTCCAGGTAAACATCTCCCACTATTTTCTCCATAGGTGATGTGTCTGATATTCAATTTCCTGGCATTATTTCTGCCAGCCTGAGTCTTTTTCGCTGTCCCTCTCTCTCTCCCCGATCTCTCTCTCTCTCTCTCTCTCTCTCTCTCTCTCTCTCTCTCTCTCTCTCTCTCTCTCTCTCTCTCTCCTCTCTCTCCTCTCTCTCACCTCACAATTTCTCTCTCCCATTCAATCTCTATCTCTTTATTTACCTCTCTCCCGCTCTCTTTCCCTCTATCTATCTTCATCTCTGCGTGCCCAATTCTTAACCCTTTGAAAATAAAGTCTGTTCGTTCGTTCGTTCTCGCTCTCTCTTTCTCTCCCCCTCTTTCTCTCTCTTCCTCTTTATAACTCTCTCTTCTCTCTATCCATCTTTCTCTCTCTCTTTTTAACTCTCCCGCTCTATAAATCTCTCTCTTCTCTCTCTCCCACTTTCTCTCTCTCTCTCTCTCTCTCTCTCTCTCTCTCTCTCTCTCTCTCTCTCTCTCTCTCTCTCTCTGTGTCTATGTGTGTGTACATTGCCAGCCAGAATACCTGTCAGGTAAGCATTTCCACCTGTTTTCAACACAGGTATTTATTTGATATACGGTTTCACATATTACTTCTCTCAAAACCAACTCTCTCTCTCTCTCTCTCTCTCTCTCTCTCTCTCTCTCTCTCTCTCTCTCTCTCTCTCTCTCTCTCTTCCTCTTTCTCATCCTCCTTCTTTTTTTTCAAATTCTCTCTCAATCCTACACACCCTCTCACTATCTAACTCTATATCACCCTCTCTCTCTCACTCCCCTTCTCTCACTCCCTCTACCCATCCCCACCCTATAACTATGATCAGTATCCACACGTAAGATAGACCAAAAACAGACAGACAGACAGACAGACTCTATGAACCCAATGACCTTTAATCACAACAAAGAAGGCACAGATCGTATCTAAAGTTGTACAAACAACTTGACACCGCCCCCTCACAAACACCACCCTGTACCCTAGGACTGTTTTCTACCGGGTACTGAACTAAGCTGACACCGGTTCGTGAGAAGGTTACACGGCCACAGTAAGTTACAGCACATGCGTGAGGAAACACCAGGGGTCAACGGGCAGCAGGAGTAAGGAATCGATAAATGGATGTATAGATAGTTACTGGTACAATCGGATGGCAAAGGGAAGAAGTAGAAATTAGAAGGCACACTAGACAAGACAGAAGTGGTGTCTATTGTCATTGATATACGAGGTTTCGTGGGATCACCTAAAAATGACTCTTACCTTTTTGGAGAAACGAACTTAAATTTAGACTTCTCCTTTAGAAAGTTATTGAACCTAAAAATGGTCTAGTAAATCTACTTGCTCCTCGCCTGGCATAATAACTATAACCCATGGCTGGGGCCAGGGATGGAGTTATACATCTCCATTGCACAAAGCCTGGGTTGTATTGTAGAGGCTATGCGTTGCCCATGCAGCATGATCCCTCCCTCGACCTGCCTGGTTTACACCAGAGGAAAGTTAACACCAATACATCAAGAACAAGACAAGCTGCAGAAGCTGCTGGATCAGCAAAGCAATGCTCTGTCTGCCTATAGGAGCTTCGGTCCTAGACTAATCCAACTAAGTTGTTCTGCCCTGCCATTGCATTTAGTCGTTAGGTTGCATTCCCGCGCTCTAGGATAAGCCTTGTACGTTCCCAATCGCGCTCCTCCGTCCGAAGCCGTTGGCGCAATGTGGGATGTCGGGTTTGGTGAGCGCCGCCCAACATTCGGCGCCAACAGAAAGCAGGTAGTACCGTCTATTGTAATACGGTAGCTCAGTCATATCTGACTAAGACATTACTAGTATATCAACCTGGGGATTTATAGCAATGTCCTGCAACGGACACGCAACATTTTTATTAACTACTAGCTGACCCTGCCCGGCTTCGCCCAGACCCTGGTGGGGAGCATCTCATTTAATTCATATAAGTAGTCATATAAGTTCTCGTTCCCGTTACCGACTGACTGTCTGTCTGTCTGTCTGTCTGTCTGTCTGTCTGTCTGTCTGTCTGTCTGACCCGGCCCGGCATTGCCCAGCTCCTGGTGTGGAGCATCTTATATAATTCATATAAGTAGTCATATAAGTTCCCGTTCCCGTTACCGACTATCTGTCTGTCTGTCTGTCTATCTGTCTGCCTGACCCTGTCCGGCTTCATTAAATTCATAAAGAACGTTCTTCCACACACCATCCATTATTTTTAATGAAAACTCTTTCTAATCACCTGCATGACTACAGTAACTTCTTAAGCAAAAAAAGATGAGTTACAATGTTATGCATTGTGCATTATTTTTATGAAAACTTTGAAAATGCCTTACAGATTGTATCATTATTTATTATAACTCATATGCCGGTACATAACTATGGACAAAGAGTTTATAAATCTTTGAAAACGATGCCACAATATGACTATAAGTTATACAGAAAAGTTATGCCCCTTGAAATAACTTTTACAGAGTTAGGTCCCCTGAAATATATGAAATTATGATGAAAAATGAAAAATGAAATAATACTGAGTAAGCAGGCGATTTCACACTAACAAAATATCACAGTTGGCAGCTCTGGAATGAAAGGAAGGCGTGTAGAAAATTTCATCTCAATCGGATGGGCCGTTCGCGAGCGCACAAAGGACAGACGGACATACAGACAGACATACAGACAGACAGACGGACGGAGATCCTAATTTATATATAAGATGACTATAGAGACTCGCATGGACATCAGAGCCAGCCAACTATACAGCCGTGTTTCCAACGCTGTATGCGATATTGCCGGTTTCCCGGGCCTAGGGGTTTGCATCTTTCTCCGTAATCCCGTATACTCTCGTGAGTGACGTGATGTGCGCGAGAATTGGTGGCGGTTCTCGCCGCGTCGGTAACTTACGGGGTATGTGAGCTGGTCGCTCTGAAAGCAATGGCAAACTACTGAGCGTAATCTTGCCTAGTACATCAACAGCATCTGAAAAATGCTGGTGTTGACTGCAACGTCCTGTAAGGGATATGCAAACAACAACAAAATGCGGGATTACGAACTGCGTTCGTAGCCCCTTGGAGTAAACTAGGCAGGCCGAGAAAGGGATCATGCTGGATGTACGAATCACCGAACAGAGAAAGGGATCATGCTGGATGTACGAATCACCGAACAGAGAAAAGGATCATGCTGGATGTACGAATCACCGAACAGAGAAAGGGATCATGCTGGATGTACGAATCACCAAACAACCAGAAGCAGATAGTCAGCTTGACTAGAACACGACTACAAATAAAAAAATGGAGGCTGCGGCTAAAGCCTTCGTCGGCTGAGTGGTCTCGAGGTATGGTGTCCGCCTCGAGTACTGGAGGTCCCAGGTTGAAGCCCCGGTGAGGGCCGGGATTTTTTCACGTGGACTTCTAGTTACAAAAATTCCCCTGGTCTCTGGGTAGTGTGATCGGACGCCTGTGTGTATTGTTCCGCACGTATAAAATCCCTTGGCAGTTGGAAATCTAACAAGAGAGCTAACGGCGCTTCCCGGGCACAATTTAGAGTTAAAAATCTACCCAAAGTATTTCAGGATCCTCGCCGGTGCTACGGAATTCGTGCAATGAGTGAGATTCTGCAGACTCAGGCTTGAGTTACGAGTAGAATGGAGCACTTATGGGTTATACCCTTGTGCCATGATGTTGATCCATCAACTAAACTAAACTAAACTAAGCCTTCGTCAGTACAGAATAAACAAACATCAGCCTACCCAAATACAAGAAACAAATTTACATGGAGATATAAATACAAAAGTTACTTATCTGTATCCTTGCTGTGGGTGGACACGTCTTTCAAATGATCAGCGCGTATTATTACTAACAATGGAGTGAATGGACCGCTCATGGATGTACTCACCCGAACAAGCGAAATTAAAACATAATGAAGGTGCGGACCAACTGACAAATGACATATTAATACAAACAGGAAAAAGCATGGACAAGGCTGATATGCTCAGTTCATTACGCACGCGGTGAATTCGGTCAAGACTCTGAATGCAAGCTCAACTACTTGAATTGGGAGTGAAGCTTGGCCGATGGTGTCTTCAAAATCAATAAAGAAGATATAACTAACTCCTCAAGCGAGCAGTGAGCAGAAATACTTTAGAACGGCAGCTGCATGGAGAACTTAGTACTCATGAGAATGCTCAATGTGCAGCTACCTCGACAAGAAATAAACATTTTGGTGATTTAAAGTGAGAAATATGGACATTAAAAGGTCATGAGAATATGGGAATGAGGGGTCATGAGAATGTGGACACGAGAGGTCATGAGAATATGGACATGAGAATATGGACATAAAAAGTTGTAAGAATATGGACATGATAATTTGGACATGAGAGGTCGTGAGAATATGGACATGGGAATGTGGACACGAGAGATCGTGAAAATATGGACATGATAATGTTGACATGTAAGGTCGTGAGAATATAGACATGAGAATATGGACATAATAATATGGACAAGAGAGGTCGAGAGAATATGGACTTGAGAGGTCGTGAGAAAATTGGACACGAGAGGTCGTAAGAATATGGACATGAGAATATGGACATGAGAGGTCGTGAGAATATGGACATGAGAGGTAATGTGAATATCGACATGAAATACCGTATCCATGCATGGACCCTAGCTGAAACTGTGGAAGATAAAACAACAAAATGTGGGTCTACGACAGGCTGGAGCTGGTGTTTTGGATAGAAAACAAAGAAAATAATAATATGAATATGAAATCAAGAACCACCATCATACACTCGGGACGGCTCCTCTGGTGATCAGTCCCCTCCTTTAGCATTCAACTAAGAGTGTTCATGCTAATGGAACCACTGGCCGTTTGATTAAACTTCCCCCTGGGCTTTCTTCTGGGCGTTGAGTGTTGTCCGCAGCCTCTTCTAAGATGAAAGTAAAGAACTACGAAGGTGATCTATTTCCGACAACCTTCAATGCGGAGATGACACTGCATGATTATAAAAGACGTAAAGACATATGAATGCATTGTAGTTATATGTCGTCGTCTGTATCCCAGGGGTTAGTGAACAGTTTCACAATCCCCCCAAAATATCGAGTGGTGGGTTTGGTAGTAAGGCGATTTGCGTTGATTTCGGTGGTATGAGGAGCGACTGGCCGAGTGGCTAAGAGTCCCGGTTTCTCCCTTCTAGTGACCCGGGTTCGAAACCTCAGTATGGTGTGGATTTTTTTTTTCTGTCGAGGTCAAAAAGAAAACCCTAACCTGCGCAGATTAGGGCGACTGTACCAGCCAGGCGGTTTTAATTCCTCGGGCTCGACAACCCCCCCCCCCCCCCCCCCCTGTTCTACACTGCAAGGTATACTAAAGGTAACAGATGACAGAGTGTCCACCGTTCAGAAATCAATAATAGCAAACTACCAATTGTAAAATTGCCTAATAAATTACAACGAGCTGATAAAAGCGTGGGTTGACTGCAATGTCCTATAAATAGCATTTAACTAACTTTCTAGTCACAAAAGAAGAATTAATCAACGCAGCGTGAGTCGCTTCTATAGATATCGCTAACTGTCTACATCAGCGGATTTCAATACTGTTGATCACCCAGGGAGAGATCATTCAGTAAATTTGCTCACTTCGAAAGCTGGCAATCGAAAACAGCTTTGCACTTTGGGGTAAACTCTGTGACGTGAACAGCTGAACGGTGAGCACATGCAGGAAACACGCGGGAACGCCTACGTCTGCCGTCTGCCGCGAGTCATGTGATTGTGTCAGATTGCCTCCAGGTTGGGACTGGGTGTTTGGCAATTCGTCATCTTTGAGCGGGAAGCAGTCAGAACTAGAATGTTGAGAGGGAAACTGGGGGTAGAGGGTAAATAACTGAGTTAATGGTTGATCACAGACAGACAGACAGACAGACAGACGGACGGACAGACGGACAGACAGACAGACGGACGGACGGACGGACGGGCGGACGGACGGACAGACAAGCAGGCAGTCAGACAGACAGATAGAACTAAGAACTACCCAGTCCTTCTATCCTGTGCTGAATTAAATCCACTACATGCTAATACACCTCTCCACAGATGTAACACACAGGCCTCGTCGAAAGTGTACTCGAGTACCGGGTCGGAAACAAAAGTATTCACATAAACTTACTCGTAAAGATACAACCCCTTATTCGGGTCGTAAACGATCGCTCTGCCAATGCTTTAGACTAGAGCAGTGGTTCTCTACCTTTTTTGGCCCGTACCCTCCTTCATCATATTTTCAGAACGTTATTCCCCCCTTCCTATCAAAAATTTGGCCCGTGCCCCCCTTCACCGTATTTTCAGATCGTCATTCCCCCCCCCCCCCTTTTCATATTGCCTATCTAAAAATCCCCCCACCCCTACACAGTATACGTAAAAATGGAAGGTAAATTTAATAGCATATACTAAAACAAGTCTAGACATCCACATAAAACATGATTTGAGGGTCTAATTACTTTATAAAATGAATTTTAGAAGGATGAGACGTACATAACTGTAAAGTATGAAGGGAAAAACAATATCAAGTAATCGGTTCTTGTATTAACGCGATCTTGAAATGGTCTTCATTCCCCCCCCCCCCCAGAAACCCTAAAATTCCCCCCGGGGGGGGGGGGGAACTCCCCAC
>OY992882.1:13526178-13686178 GCA_963921405.1 Cepaea hortensis
TTAATGGCGACTAAACAGGGTTGGTGTGAATCTGCGAGGGAGAGACTGCGAGGGAGGGAATTGACATTACCACCCTATGTAAGACACCAATGTGTGTGTGAGTGTGTGTGTGTGTGTGTGTTTGTGTGTGTGTGTCATCATCACCATCAAGCGACATGCCGGCTGGCGTAGGCGATCGTGACACTCCACAGATCTCGGTATTTGGTGTTCTGGATCAACTCTGCTGGTGATATTCCTCCATGCCACCGTCCCAATCCATCCAGCATTATTGCTCTTGGTCTACTTCTGCCTCTCTTACCCTCGATCTTTCCAGTTGTCACGATGTTCTCCAACGCCTCTCTTCTGATCACATGACCAAAGAAAGCTGTTTGCCTCTTTCTTATTGTTGTATATAATGTTCTAATTATATTAGCTTATTTCAGTTATTGCTGATTCTAAATTAAGAACACAGGCTACGACGTTTTTTTTTTTCGTTTGCTCGCTTTGAACTCAAGTGTCGTCCACTCTAGTACTATTACTTCTAAGAAGTTGCTCCTACTAGGGGGTACACTGGACTGATTTTTACTCGAGGGCCAGCTTTCCCTAATTACCAGTCTCCCCCGCCATCAGGCGAACCCACTACGACTTCTGAGGTTCTTGTAATTTACGTCCCCAAGTCAAGGACGAGAAGTCAACATTTATGCCCAAGTGACCGACTGCCGGCGTGGGGAAGGAACCCCCATTAACCCTTTCAGCCGCGCCGACGTTTCACTTTGGCTAGGGTATGTCCAACCAATAAAACAAGACGATCTTTCGTCTGCTAAACCTACCACATCAGCTGAAATTCTATAAAACAGGCATCAAGCCAAGTTTCCTGTAACCGTAGAAAGGTTTTCAAGATACGAGCCACAGGAACACACAACTATACAAAAAAAACGAAGGTAATTTATTTGCTTAAAAATGTGTATTAAAAGAAACTGATTTGTTGAAGGCTGCTTATGCCAGACAAATCTGGCACTTGGTATTAATTGGCAGGTGATGACCAAATGGTTTTGGAATAACACCTACGAAAGCACCGCATTTGTTGAGAAAGAACAACAGTAGATTAAAACACTTTCGCAAAATAAATACCTGCGAGATGAGATGCCTGAGGAGAGCTGCCAACTTAACAATCCGAGACCGAGTAAGAAATGATGCTATCAGACAGATAGTGGGATCAACACCTTGTGCCACATTTATTGAAAAACAGAAAATCAAGTGGTTTGGCCATGTCGTTAAAATGCAACATCAGCAACTACCATCACTAGCCTTACATCAAAGATCATCTGTGACGAGACCAAGATGAAGTCTAAGAAGAAAATGGATTGACGACATCAGAGATATTGTACAACCACACGGAATTACACTATCCAGTGCCGCCCATCGGGCGGTGGAGCGTAAATTAATCATCCCAACGACGCTTGACGGCAGAAGTGGAAGATGATGATGATGATGATGATGATGATGATGATGATGATAATGATGATGATGATGATGATGATGATGATGATGATGATGATGATGATATTGATGATGATCAGATTAAAACAAGGACGGAATATATCATACGAAAACAAATGCCAGAAGACAAACAATGGCAATAACCAGGAGCCTTACAGTACTATAGTTCCAAATAGAATCAAATAACAGAAGAAGGCAATCAGACTGGCAAACTGCCTTGTGTGAGACATATATTTAACTCATTAAATGCCATGGGATGATTAATCGTCTCAAGCGACGTCCCGTGTCTGCCATGGGGTTATATGCAGTAGCTTTTCTCATTCAATCCCGTTTAATTTAATTTATAATACATGTCTGTTCAATCAATCAATCATGTGCCATACCGGAAAGCGTGGGCGGTCATGACTCGCCATTTCACTCGATCACCAGAGTCGTGGATCAGCTCAGTGTTCATGTCTCGTCCATGCCATGTGGCCAAGCCATCCAGGTATTTTCCTCTCGGTCTGCCTCTTGGTCTGTTCCCCTCGATCTTGCCAGTTGTCACCAAGTTCTCCAATCCATTTCTTCTCATAACATGTCCAAAAAATTTTGACTGTCTACGTCTAATTTCTCTAATCAGTTTACGATGTTCATTTGTCTCCTGTAGTACTTGGTCATTGGTTTTTCTGTCTGTCCATGGTATTCTTTGCATTTTCCTCATAAACCACATTTCTGCAGCCATCAGATGCTTTTCAGCTTGACTGCTCATTGTCCAAGTTTCACATCCATACAAAAGAACAGGCTCTATGTATCCCCTCAACACTCTTTTTCTCGTTTCAATTGACATCTTTGTATTGGTCAGAATGTTTTTCATCTTGCTAAAGACTACTTTCGCCATGGCGATTCTTGTTCTAATCTCTTCAAGGCATCTCCCATCAGATGTTATAACTGTTCCAAGATAATTGTACCGATTCACTTGTTGAAGAATATTTCCATTTACTTGTATATCACATTGTGGCACTTCTTCCTTCCTACTGACGACCATAACCTGAGTCTTTTTACAATTTAATTCTAACCCCAGTTGCTCACTGTGTACAACAACCGCATCTACTAATTGTTGCAGGTCCTGCGCATTGTCTGCAATTAATACTGTATCATCTGCATATCTAATGTTATTGATGTTTCGTCCTCCAATGCTGATTCCATTTATATCCTCTACATTTCTGAAAATATTTTCACTGTACAGGGAAAAAAGATATGGAGACAACATACATCCCTGCCTAACACCTCTCTTAATTGGCTGATACTGTCCCACTTCATTATCAATCCTTATTGCAGCTTGTTGTTTCCAATATATGTTTTTTATAAGTCTAATGTCTTTTCCATCAATTTGTAGATCTGCAAGCATATCCACCATGTTGACATGTCTAACGCTATCAAAAGCCTTTGTATAGTCAATAAAGCAAAGATGTATATCCTTGTTTACTTCTATAGCACGTTCAATAACTGTTCGCAGCATATACACAGCATTTACTGTACCCTTTCCTTCTACAAACCCGCATTGTTCTTCCCCTATTTCAGGTTGTATCTTCTTCCTCATTCTTTGCATGATAATTCTTAGCAAAATCTTTGTGATGTGACTCATTATACTAATTGTTCTATGTTGATCACATTCCAAGGTTCCTGATTTCTTTGGGATTGCAATAAATATAGAGTTACATAATTCAGAAGGTATATCTCCAGTATCATATAATGTGTTCAGCAGTCTGGTGACTTGATCTAGTCCAAATTCTTCTAAAGCTTTAATCATTTCTGTTGTGATGTTATCTGCACCGGGGGCCTTGCCAGCTTTCTTATGCTTAAGAACATTTCGAACCTCCATCTCCAAAATTGGCGGTCCTTCATTATTAAATCTAATATCATACTGTTCGTCTCTGTTATCATCATAAAGGTGTTTCACATAATCTGTCCATACCTGTAGAATCTGGTCTTTTTCTATTATGATTTTGCCATCTTCAGTTTTTAGACACCCTGTTGATGTACTTGTTCTTTTATTAGTAAGTTCCTGAATTCTTTTGTGCACTAATTTGGTATTTTGACTGTTGTGTTGGCTTTCAATTTCTAAGCACTTTTCCTCAAGCCATGCTTCTTTTGCCTCCTTACATAATGTTCTGACTTGTCTGTGAATTTCTTCATATTTGACAGAATTATTTTTGTTGAGTCTTCTTGTTTCCATGAGGTGTAAAATTTCTTCAATCATCCATTTCTTACGACCCACCTTCTTTAATTTTGGAATAGTTGTTTCTGCAGCCACATTGATTGAATTCTTCAACGTTTCCCATTGATCATCCACATCCTGGAATAGGATCTCTAGATCAGACAAAATTTCAAATCTGTTCTGTACTTCTATGTTGAATTTGTTTTGTATTTCCTTGTCATTACTCAATGTACACAAATCATATTTAGTGTTTCCTGTTATATACTTGACTTTCTTCAACTTTATCCTCAATGTTCCTGTGAGTAATCTGTGGTCACTATAACAATCAGCACTGGGAACTGTTTTTGCTTTTTGCTATTGTTAATGCGTTTCTAAATCTTCTGCTAATCAGAATGTAGTCAATCTGGTTTCTAATCCTGCTATCAGGACTCCTCCATGTCCATAATCTTCTAGGGTGTTGTTTGAACCAGGTGTTTCCTACAATCATTTCCTGTTCTTTTGCCCACTCTACAAGTCTGTATCCTCTTTCATTTCTCTCTCCTAAACCATAGTTTCCTACTGTGTATCTATCTCCTTGATTTCCTACTTTTGCATTGAAGTCCCCTATTATGATGTTTATTTCTGAATTTTTACATTTCTTTAAGGCAGACTCTATGTCATTATAAAATTCTTCTACACTATCTTCACTGGATTCTGTCTGTTACCATATTAATAACTTTTAAGTCATAAGTGTGACACATCCATACTTTCCATTTTCCGCCACCTATTTTTATTTGGTCCAACCTACTTTTTATTTTACAATGAATCTGTTAAAATTGAACAAAATGTTTTCCCTTAGTGAATTGGAATAACGAAGACTTAATCAATAGATTGGACGATTCATGGCATGCCAGATGTCGCTGCATCTGATCAGGTACATACTGCAGAAATCACACAACATAAACTCAAGTAATTAGATCAATCCTGTATGCTGAAATATTTTTTTTTTTTTTTTTTAGCATATCCCTTACACAGGACTTAGCTGTCAACACCAGCATCTTTCAGCTGTATGTTGATCTCTTGGCAAGATTACGCTCAGTAGTTTGCCATTGCTTTCTGAGCGGCCGGCTCAGTATCCCGCAAGTCACGAGCGGGGGTCGAACCGCCTCAGCTCTCGCTCCGCTACGAGACTCTGCGTGATAAACGGGATTACAGAGAGAAAGTGTTGTAACCCCACAGCCAGAGAGACCGGCTGCTGAAATATACACCACACATATTCACATAGTCACTTGAATTATCTACGACGGTAATTTTAGACTGACATCTTATGTTTGCACAAAGTTGGTTTACGTAAATGAATGGCAAGTGCCTCTGCCAGCTTTAATATGCGACCATATTTAAAAGACAAAAATACGTGTCCCAAAGCAGGAACCTATAATGAATCTAATGTGATAGGGCCGTGACATTTTGTAGGCCTGAATGCACGGAAAAAGAGGTGTCTAGTCTTTCCCTGGCTTAGTGAGACGACGAATGCGAGCGTTGAAATCTCGTCTGCCAGGCTCATAACTTTATAAACATAGCTCCATATCAACTACTCTAACGGCCCGCTAACCAATGGTATTCAATGTCACTGTGATGCGATTGGATAGTATTATTAGAATTCCGATGTCAACGAGGATATCACAGGAAACAAATATCGTAACATCAAATAATACGCATCTTTAAATACATCCGGTGACGTCAGCGTGGCGGAATCGATAAGAGCGCTCGTTCATAAACGTCCGGTGTGCTGATACCGAGGTAGCGTGTTCAACACCTACACCGCTCATTTAGACTAAAATTATGACTTCTCGTCCTTGACTTGGGGACGTTAATTACAAGTACCTCAGAAATCGGTGTGGGTTTGCCTGATGGCGAGGTACTTTGGTAACAGAGAAAGCTAATTCACGCGGGAATATCAATCCAGTGCACTAGAGGCAGTAGCATGTGTGTGGACTACACTTGAGTTCAAAGCGAACGAAGACAAAACAAACCAAGAAAATCTTTATCTTCCACTTTTGCCGTCCAGCGTCATCCATCCATCATGTGCCATGCCGATAAGCGTTGGCGGTCATGTTCTGCCATCTCACTCGATCACAGAGTCGTGGATCCGTGTTCCTGTCTCGACCATGCCACATGGCCAAGCCATCCAGGTATTTACTTCTCGGTCTTCCCCTTGGTCTCTTCCCTTCGATCTTGCCAGTTGTCACCAAGTTCTCCAATTCATTTCTTCTCATAACATGACCAAACAATTTTGACTGTCTACGTCTAATGTCTCTAATCAGTTTACGATCTTCATTTGTTTCTTGAAGGACTTGGTCATTGGTTTTTCTGTCTGTCCATGGTATTCTTTGCATTTTCCTCAGAAACCACATTTCCACAACCATCAGATGTTCTTCAGCTTGTCTGCTCATTGTCCACGCTTCGCATCTATACAACAGTACAGGATCTATGCATCACTTCAACACTCTTTTTATCGTTTCAATTGATATCTTTATCAGCGCCATGGGAATGGTTATTTGACGTTTCAGCGTCCGATGAGTTGAGTTGAGATAAGTTAAGGTGAGTTGAGTTAAGCTGAGTTGAGTTGAGTTGAGGTTAGTTGAGTTGAGTTGAGTTGAGTTGAGTTGCGTTGAGTTGAGTTGAGTTGAGTTTATAACCGATCTCATTGCATTCGGGACATTCCCATAAGTGCGCAGTCCTTATCTTCAACAGCCAGCGAAGAGTTCCAATACTAATGGTGCCCTCTGCAATCTGATTATATGTCCGTCTTGCTTTACATCCGAGTGACGGCTGTCGACCAGATCCTCTGACTACCCCTTGCTGCCGCAATCTCACTAGACCATGATAGTCTATCTGTTCTTCTGCATTATTCACGTGCTCCCAAGTACCATCACCACATCTGCTGTATCATGCAACAAATCACCCCTCAATGATGCGGCACCATCCAATCTGTCTGCCTGGAAACTACCAACCACACCAGTGTCCTGGAGAAAAGATCCAACTAATGCTCACAACCCGTGACCCCTGAATTGATGCATGCCATTCTGCATTAAGCATGCCAGTCTTCACCTTTGTCAGCATACTTTGTGAATCAGTTGCAATCACAACATGCGTATAGTTTATTCTCCAACCAGTGGAAAACTGCAGTAACCGCCTCCACCTCCATTCTCAGCGTCCCATGAGTGGCGCTGGATGATCTCTTTGCGTATAAATGTACAATTTCTTTGATGTCGTCCATTCAGTTGAAATGTTGACAGGCGATAAAAGATACGTTAAAGTTAACCGTTAGTTGCATATCCTTTATAGAACGTCGCAGTCAACCTCAGCATTTTTGGGCTGGGATTTCTTGGCAAATTTACGTTCAGTAGTTTGTCATTGCTTTCTGAACGACCAGCACTCTTACCATTATATGAAAACCAACGTAATGCCGTCTGTTGCCAAATCGCTCGCGGCTGTGTTTCGAACACGGTATGCGAGATTACGAATGTCATCCGTAAGCCCTTCGCCACAGAGATATTTAAAATATAACAGAATCCTAAATGTTTTAAGGAAACATAAACAGGACGCTTCCGCTTGGTCAGTTCTCAACCATAGAGATATATCAAAGAGAGATTTGAGATCAAAGGGAGATTCAATATCACAGAGATATTTGATATCAAAGAGAGATTTGATATCAAAGAGAAATTTAACATTTAAGAAACAATTTTTTTTTTTTTTTTTGGTTAATGAAAGAAAAATTACAAAATAGTAGTTTCTATGTCTTTGGAAAAGTAATCTTTCTTTAAAAAGAATATGCATCTTTTTTGTGGATATGAATCATGGACCATTTCGCAATCACAACAACAACAACAACAACAACAACAACAACAACAACAACAACAACAACACTAACATTATGCGAAGCGACATATGACCCTAGGACCAAGTCACCAATAAACATCAAGGTGTGCAAAGGGCTTCTTTACTTTACTGAATGGGACAGTACTTGACTGTTTGGGACAGTACTTGACTGTATGGCACAGTACTTGACTATATGGGAGAGTACCTTACTGTATGGGACAGTACTTTACTGTATGGGACAGTACTTTAGTATATGGGAGAGTACTTTACTGTATGGGGCAGTACTTGACTGTTTGGGACAGTACTTGACTGTATGGCACAGTACTTGACTATATGGGAGAGTACCTTACTGTATGGGACAGTACTTTACTGTATGGGACAGTACTTTAGTATATGGGAGAGTACTTTACTGTATGGGGCAGTACTTGACTGTTTGGGACAGTACTTGACTGTATGGCACAGTACTTGACTATATGGGAGAGTACCTTACTGTATGGGACAGTACTTTACTGTATGGGACAGTACTTTAGTATATGGGAGAGTACTTTACTGTATGGGGCAGTACATTACTTATGGGACAGTGCCATGACAGTACTTTACTGTATGAGGAAGTACTTCACTTATAGAACAGTACTTTATTGTATGGGAAAGTGCTTTACTTATGGGACGTACTTTAATGTATGAGTCAGTACTTTATACATGGGACAGTACTTTAATGTATGGGGCGGTACTTTATGCATTGGACAGTACTTTACTGTATGAGACAGTACTTTACTGTATGGGGCAGTAATTTATGCATGGGACAGTACTTTACTGTATGGGGCAGTACTTTACTGTATAGGGCAGTACTTTACTGTATAGAGCAGTACTTTATGCATGGGACAGTACTTTACTGTATGGGACAGTACTTTACTGCATGGGGCAGTACTTTATGCATGGGACAGTACTTTACTGTATGGGGCAGTACTTTACTGTATGAGGCAGTACTTTACTGTATGGGGCAGTACTTTACTATATGGGGCAGTACTTTACTGTATGGGGCAGTACTTTATGCATGGGACAGTACTTTACTGTATGGGGCAGTACTTTATGCATGAGACAGTACTTTATGCATGGGACAGTACTTTACTGTATGGGACAGTACTTTACTGTATGGGGCAGTACTTTACTGTATGGGACAGTACTTTACTGTATGCGACAGTACTTTACTGTATGGGGCAGTACTTTATGCATGGGACAATACTTTACTGTATGAGGCATTACTTTACTGTATGGGGCAGTACTTTATGCATGGGACAGCACTTTACTGTATGGGGTAGTACTTTACTGTATGAGACAGTTCTTTACTATATGGGACAGTACGTTACTGTATGGGACAGTACTTTACTGTATGGGGCAGTACTTTATGCATGGGACAGTACTTTACTGTATGGGACAGTACATTATGCATGAGACAGTACTTTATGCATGGGACAGTACTTTACTGTATGGGACAGTACTTTACTGTATGGGACAGTACTTTACTGTATGGGACAGCACTTTACTGTATGCGACAGTACTTTACTGTATGGGGCAGTACTTTAAGCATGGGACAATACTTTACTGTATGAGGCATTACTTTACTGTATGGGGCAGTACTTTATGCATGGGACAGTACTTTACTGTATGGGACAGTACATTATGCATAAGACAGTACTTTATGCATGGGACAGTACTTTACTGTATGGGGCAGTACTTTATGCATGGGACAGTACTTTACTGTATGAGACAGTACTTTGTTGTATGGGACATTGCTTTACTGTATGGGACAGTACTTTACTGTATGGGACAGACGGGTATGGATTTACAATTCTGATAGCTCAGGCTAGTATAGTAACTATCTAGGACACGCGGTAGTAAAATATCTAGGACAGACGGATGTAAAGTAAGGATGTAGATAGAGTAAATCACTGTAACAACTGTCAAGGACATAAGGAAATTAAGTAATATTTCGAATAAAATTAATGTTACTACTACTTGGGGCACGAGCAGATAAATTAACAGTTTGGGTAAAGTTAATATAACAATTGTATGTGAAATGAGTAAAGTAACAATTTAGATAGAATACATTAATGTTGTAACTGTCAGAGTATGAGTAGTCAAAGTAATAATTCGAATGTAGCAACTGTATGGACATGAGTAAAGTACCGATTCAAATCACGTTAATATAACAACTGTCTGGACATGAGTAAAGTAACTATTCAAATCAAGTTAATGTAACAACTGTCTGGACATGAGTGAAGTAACGATTCGAATCAAGTTACTGTAACAACTATATGTAAGTAAAGAAAACTAAATTACACTTGTACTTGCTTTAAAGGTCATTGAACATACGGTGCTAGACCTAATTTGTACAGACCAATCGGCACCCGGTGGGTTATGTGGTATCACCCCGGCGGCCTATACTCCCCAAAACATGTCTTGATACCCACTTTAGGATGGGTCGACCTGGGATCCGGGGTCAAGTTTAAAAGATCTGAACCCACACCAATGCGGATCAAACACAAGACCGACGGGTCGGCAGGCGAGCGTCTAGCGACTTGACTACCGCAGCTGTTAACAATTGTCCGGGCCGTGAGGAATTCACGTCATAATTCAAAGCAATGTATTTCCTTGGTGAATTTTGACACCGAAGCCTCAAACAATATGTTGCACGATTTATTGCCTGGCCTGTTTCGTTGCATCTCGTCGGGTGCATACTGCAGAGTTATATACTAGAACGATATCAGTGACTATGTGTCTTAACTGATCCAGCGCCGAAGGATACTATATCGTCAAATGTGACCTCATATTTGGACAGAAGGACGATATATCGTCATACTAGGGCCAACGTGCTATTTGTTTGGTTTCGTGGTATCTTCCGCAATTTCAGTGCTCAGAGAACGGAGAGTTACATTATAATACTTGTTTATTTGATTGTGTACAATGTTTGGTCCAAACCCACCTTTAGTTTGGCATTGAATCATTTAAGTATTTCAGCCAAAGTATGTTTCATATATTCCTTTCATATGATATGTAACTCAGCAGGACGCTCCTGACGAGATTCGCAAAATATACCAGGCAATAAATCGTGCAATATATTATTTGTGGCTTCTGGGTTTAAACTCACATAAAGGTAATGTAACAACTGTCTCGGGCAGAGGAAATTAAGAAAAACAGAACGCAAGAGACAGCTTTAATGTATAAATTGATAAAGATAATGGTCAGCTTGTTGCTACGGAAAAATTTGAAGTTAGTGCAAAATTGCCCGCATTGTGGCAAAAGGGGTTATGACGCAATTCGTAATTCCGCATACCGCGTTCGAAACACACCTGCGGGCGATTTCTTGCGATAGTTTTTATAAAATGGTATGAGTGCCGGTGGTTCCGAAAGCAATGGCTAACTACTGAGCGTAAGTGAACTTGCCAAGAAATCACAAACAGCCAAAAACTGCTGGGGTCGACTGCGACGTATTGTAAGGGATAAGCAACGAACTAACACAACTGATACACACCACACCCACAAAGAACGAGATCAAACACACAAAAACATTCTTACCTCATTGAAGAGTGACATCTTTTATCTTGATCTGGGTCTTATCGCTGGTGCCTGGGCTAAATCGATGTCCCGTTACGATGATTCAAAGAAATACGAACTTTGAATAATGTTAAAAAATTTCATAGAACAAAATGAAATTCGCAAGGAAAATCGAAAAGAGTAGTTCCCGATTCAAAGAGAGCTAAGCGAGGTAACTCCTGCTGCAGCAGCACAATATTCTGCTGGCTTGCAATGCCGACTCACAAGTCTAGAACTCAAACACGCTAGAACTCAAACACGCTAGCTAGAACTCATACCGGTAGACAAGCATTGGAGAAAGGAATAAAAATAGATGAGAGAAAAGTAGCACTCAACACCGGTTGCCAAAATCAGGATTTGCTACTGCTCCAGATTTTGCCATTTTCTTTGATTCAAGCTGCAAACGAGAACAGGCGCAAGCAATATGCAGGAGTGATTTAAGTGAAGCCCAGGTAGGGCTGCTGCAGATTGCTGCAATATCATGTTCTTGAGATTGATACCAGAGGGGGGAGTTGTGGCTCAGAGGTTAGGGTGTCAGCTTCAGGCTCGGGAAGTTCCAGGGTCGATCCCATATAGGGCTGGGAATTCTTCTAAGAACCAGTGGGATCATGTTTATCACTCGTGTGCCTGATCTATTGGATATGCCGATCCGATGCCTAGCTGTCTCGAATAAGGACGAAAAACAGGAGGTCCCTTGTGTAATGTGTGCATATTAAAATTTCCACGGCTGTTGAACATAGCAAAGAGTAGGGCGTAACGTCACAACCCTGGCAAACTTGTTAGAACATTAAACCTAACCACGGGAAGATAGAGCCCGTTAACTTGGATGGAATCTGTCTAGAGGCATAGACCTTACACAGGAAGATAGAGCCCGTTAACTTGGATGGAATCTGTCTAGAGGCGGCAGACCTGCTACGGTTAGATAGAGTCCATTAACTTGGATGGAATCTGTCTAGAGGCATAGACCTTACACAGGAAGATAGAGCCCGTTAACTTGGATGAAATCTGTCTAGAGGCATAGACCTTACACAGGAAGATAGAGCCCGTTAACTTGGATGGAATCTGTCTAGAGGCGGCAGACCTGCTACGGTTAGATAGAGTCCATTAACTTGGATGGAATCTGTCTAGAGGCATAGACCTTACACAGGAAGATAGAGCCCGTTAACTTGGATGGAATCTGTCTAGAGGCATAGACCTTACACAGGAAGATAGAGCCCGTTAACTTGGATGGAATCTGTCTAGAGGCGGCAGACCTGCTACGGTTAGATAGAGTCCATTAACTTGGATGGAATCTGTCTAGAGGCATAGACCTTACACAGGAAGATAGAGCCCGTTAACTTGGATGAAATCTGTCTAGAGGCGTAGACCTTACACAGGAAGATAGAGTCCATTAACTTGGATGGAATCTGTCTAGAGGCGTAGACCTTACACAGGAAGATAGAGCCCGTTAACTTGGATGAAATCTGTCTAGAGGCGTAGACCTTACACAGGAAGATAGAGTCCATTAACTTGGATGGAATCTGTCTAGAGGCGTAGACCTTACACAGGAAGATAGAGTCCGTTAACTTGGATGGAATCTGTCTAGAGGCGGCAGACCTGCTACGGTTAGATAGAGTCCATTAACTTGGATGGAATCTGTCTTGAGGCATAGACCTTACACAGGAAGATAGAGCCCGTTAACTTGGATGAAATCTGTCTAGAGGCGTAGACCTTACACAGGAAGATAGAGTCCATTAACTTGGATGAAATCTGTCTAGAGGCGTAGACCTTACACAGGAAGATAGAGCCCGTTAACTTGGATGAAATCTGTCTAGAGGCGTAGACCTTACACAGGAAGATAGAGCCCGTTAACTTGGATGAAATCTGTCTAGAGGCATAGACCTTACACAGGAAGATAGAGCCCGTTAACTTGGATGAAATCTGTCTAGAGGCATAGACCTTACACAGGAAGATAGAGTCCGTTAACTTGGATGGAATCTGTCTAGAGGCGTAGACCTTACACAGAAAGATAGAGCCCGTTAACTTGGATGGAATCTGTCTAGAGGCATAGACCTTACACAGGAAGATAGAGTCCATTAACTTGGATGGAATCTGTCTAGAGGCGTAGACCTTACACAGGAAGATAGAGTCCGTTAACTTGGATGGAATCTGTCTAGAGGCGTAGACCTTACACAGGAAGATAGAGCCCGTTAACTTGGATGGAATCTGTCTAGAGGCATAGACCTTACACAGGAAGATAGAGCCCGTTAACTTGGATGGAATCTGTCTAGAGGCGTAGACCTTACACAGGAAGATAGAGCCCGTTAACTTGGATGGAATCTGTCTAGAGGCGTAGACCTTACACAGGAAGATAGAGCCCGTTAACTTGGATGGAATCTGTCTAGAGGCGTAGACCTTACACAGGAAGATAGAGCCCGTTAACTTGGATGGAATCTGTCTAGAGGTGGCAGGCCTGCTACGGTTAGATAGAGCCCGTTAACTTGGATGGAATCTGTCTAGAGGTGGCAGGCCTTACACTAATGCATGCCAAATTTAGGCATTTTGACCTTTCATCATCAGCATGTGCCTTGCCAGCTGGCGTAGGCTTTCATAACTCTCCACAGATCTCGGTCTTTGGTGCTCTGGATGAACTCTGCTATTGATATTCCTCAACGACACCATCTGAGCCCATCCAGCATCATTTCTCTTGGTCAGCCTCTGCCTCTGTTCCCACTGATCCTTCAAGTCGTCACGATATTCTCCAGTGCCGCTCTCCTCATTTCATGCCCAAATAAACCTGTTTGTCTCTTTCTTATAGTTGCATATAATGTTCTAGTTTCATTAGCTTCTTTCATGTAATCATTGTTAGTTACTCCGGCAGTCCAAAGTATTCGGAAAATTCCTCTCAGGAACCCCATGTCTGTTGCTTCCAAGCTTTTACCAATTTGTTCATTAACATTCTACAATTGGCTGACACAGGTTTTTGAGCACACAGATAGGTGTGAAGCACGAGGAAGAAGACACCAGACGGCTCGACACCAGAACAAATTGCTTTGGTTAGCAATACTGCTGAACACACGATAGAGATTATTATTATAAAAAGATCATGGAAGCAAACTAGCGAACAAGCAACTGGCAGATGATCAGATCATGTTTTACACAGATGAAGAAACAGGCAGGACTAGATTTAAAATCACGCGTAAGAAACACAACATGAAGATCTGCACATGTAACTCGGGACACGTTTACACAGCTAACTTTAAAAACAAAAACAACAAAAAACTATTTTATGGAGAATTGCCTGGTTGGTGGTTGGTTGGTTGGTTGTTTGGTTGGTTAGTTGGTTGGTTGGTCGGTTGGTTGGCTGGTTGGCTGGTTGATTGGCTGGCTGGCTGGCTGGCTGATTAGTTGATTGGTTGGTTGGCTGGTTGGTTGTTTGTTTGGTTTGTTGGTTGGTTGGCTGGTTAGTTGATTGGTTCTTTGGCTGGTTGGCTGGTTAGTTGATTGGTTCTTTGGCTGGTTGGTTGGTTGCCTTTGATTGGTTGGTTAGTTGGCTGGCTGGCTGGCTGTCTGGCTGATTAGATGGTTGGTTGGCTGGCTGGCTGGTAAGTTGGTTGATTGCTGGTTGGCTGGTTGGTTAGTTGGTTAGTTGGTTGGCAGGTTGGTTAGTTGGTTGATTGTTGGTTGACTGGTTGGTTAGTTGGTTAGTTGGTTGATTGTTGGCTGGCTGGTTGGTTAGTTGATTAGTTGGTTGGCTGGCTGGTTAGTTGGTTTGTTGGTTGATTGGTTGACTGGTTTATTGGTTGGTTGCTTTTGGATGGTTGGTTGGTTGGCTGGTTAGTTGGTTGGCTGACTGGCTTGTTAGTTGGTTGGCTGGCTGGCTGGCTGGTTAGTTGGTTGATTTGTTGGCTGGCTGGTTAGTTGGCTGGATGATTGGTTGGTTGTTAGTTGGTTGAGTGGCTGGCTGGTTAGTTGGTTGATTTGTTGGCTGGCTGGCTGATTAATTAGTTGATTGGTTGGCTGGCTGATTAGTTGTTTGATTGGTTGGCTGGCTGGTTGGTTTGTTGATTTGTTGGCTGGCTGGCTGGCTGGTTAGTTTGTTGATTTGTTGGCTGGCTGGTTAGTTTGTTGATTTGTTGGCTGGCTGATTAGTTTGTTGATTTGTTGGCTGGCTGGTTAGTTGGCTTGATGATTGGTTGGTTGTTAGTTGGTTGAGTGGCTGGCTGGTTAGTTGGTTGATTGGTTGGCTGGCTGGTTAGATGGTTGGTTGGCTGGATGACTAGCTGGCTGATTAGTTTATTGATTGGTTGGTTGGCTGGTTATTTGGCTGGATGACTGGTTGGGTGGCTGGCTGATGGTTAGTTGGTTGGCTGGCTGATTGGTTAGTTGATTGTTTGGCTGGCTGGTTAGATGGTTGATTGGTTTGCTGGCTGGTTAGTTGGTTGATTGGTTGGCTGACTGATTGGTTAGTTGATTGGTTGGCTGGCTGGTTAGTTGGTTGATTGGTTGGCTGGCTGGTTAGTTGGTTGGCTGGCTGACTGGCTGGCTGATTAGTTGGTTTATTGGTTGGCTGGATGATTAGTTGTTTGATTGGTTGGCTGGCTGGTTAGTTGGTTGGCTGGCTGACTGGCTGGCTGATTAGTTTATTGATTGGTTGGCTGGCTGGTTATTTGGCTGGATGACTGGTTGGGTGGCTGGCTGGATGGTTAGTTGGTTGGTTGGCTGATTGGTTAGTTGATTGGTTGGCTGGCTGTGGATCGTCTAGAAGACTGAGTCCTAATTCTTAAGTTCGATGTGCTGGCTTTCAGCTATTCAGTAAGGTTGGTGTTTCCCAACCCGGTACTAAAGTGCTATGTCTATGGAGACTGTTGTAGAGCTTCTCTTCCCCCTGCCAAGCCCTGAAACTAGCGGGCTATGCTAAGCCGGTACTGGAACTTTACATCTCCAGATAGGCATTTGACGGATGCAAGCAGGTCATGGTTAGGCACAGCATTTACTGGTGTGGTTATGATTAGACATAGGTTTGTAAGTCAGGTCTTAGTCAGATATGACTGAGCTGACGTATAAAAGTAGATGGTACTACCTGCTTTCTGTTGACGCCCAGTGTTGGGCGGCGCTGACCAAACCGGACACCCCACATTGTGCCAATCACTACGCTCGGAGAAGCGCCACTGGAAAGGTACAAGCCTCACCCTAGTGTGAAGCAATGCAGCCTAAAGACTAAATGTCAAAGCAGGGCAGACAAGACCCTAAGCTTTGGTCAGAAACTACTCTAGTCTGGAAGCTCCGACATTCGGACAGTTAGAGTATTGGTTTGCTGATCAGCTTCTGCAGCTCGTCTTGTTCCAATCGTTTTGGTGGTACCTTTTCTCTGGATTAAACTAGACAGGCCGACAGAGGGATCATGCTGCATGGGCAACACATGGTCTCTAAACTCAGCCCAAGCTTTGTGTTATGGATAGGTATAACTCCATTTTACAAACTATCGTCTGTCAAAACGGCCAGGTGCCAGTCAGATTGGTAATGTTTCTTACACAGGATTTGGGCATCTCGTTGTAAATAGGCTCCATCCAGATACCCATGGAGATTTTGTGGAAGTAAATATCTAGTCGTCCAAGGCACACACACAAAAAAAAAAACACCGAAAGACCAGAAAGCACACGAAGAAAAGAGTTACAGACAGAGATGAATAATACTGGAAGGGCAAGGAGGGAGCTGCAGAAGGCAGGAAAAGATAGAACGGCTTTGTGTGAGGTGGTTTAGAGTCAATGTCCCATACAGAGCATACAGAGCAGAAGATGAAAGAAGAGATATTTTGCGTGGTAATTGTAGTTAAAAGCTCAGTAATTTGTATATGAAAATGTCCACCAAATGTCAACTCACAGATTATCAGAAGTGAATTACAGAATAGAATAAAGTATGCTGGTCTTAGTGAACAATTCAACGAAGAGACGTTTGGAGAGATATCCTATTCTCGTAGGAACCAAATAAGGAAATCACTACTTAAGTCATCGCAAAATTGAAGCATCCTTATTTTTGAACTTCCGGTGGCCTCAATGCGATTATTGTCGTGTCTGTCCCGGTTGCTGAATGAAGCTTTGATACAGTTTCAGTTTGTGCTGATTCATTTGAAGTTTCTTCTGTTTCTATCTCTACAACATCCTCCTCAGCCTTTTCTGGCTCGTCCAGTTGTGTATCTGTGTCTGGGCGTACTGTTTCTGTTGCTTCTGATATAGTTTCAGCCCTTGCTGATTCATTGGAATCTCGTTCTGCTTCTGTGTCAACGAGCATCTTCCTTGGTCGTTTCTGGTTATTCCAGTTGCGTGCCTGTGTCTGGGCGTTTTGTTTTCACCGATGATCTATCCACGACTGCATATCAGATGTGTTCTTGACATGTCGCGTCTCTTGATTCCACATACACTTTGTAATGGATCGAGATGGGAGTAGTTATAGAGATATTCGCCTGCAATGGAGGACGATTGATTGTGAAGATAAAAATTGAAAACGTCGTCATTTGAAATCCGGCAACTTCCTGGAACCATTCAAAAGCAAATCAGAAACGATCAATGCCTTAGACCAATATGGAATAGAATAGGTCACCAGGCTGTTGATCACAATACATTCTAATAGAGACTTATGTAAATCTATGTTCTTTGCAATCCCGAAGAATTCTGGAGCTTTAGAATGTGATCAACGCTGAACAATTAGCGTAATGAGTAACATAACCCAAAACATTGGCTAAAGATCATCAATAAATTTGTTAGGAAGATAATCCAACCAGAAATAGGGTAAGAACAATGTGGGTTTGAAGAAAGCAAGGCTACAACACATACAGTGTATTTGCTTATAACAGTAACAGAGTTCATGGTGTAGTGTAAATTATTGTTATCTTATTTTTACCATCGTTATTATCATGGTTACAGTGCAGGACGGTTTGATGCGTAACTAAAGTATAAGGGGCATTCATTTGAAATCCGTTCATGCCGCACTAGTGGGCATTCATCTAAGAATTCAGGAAGCGTACGGTAACAAATGTGCGTCGAAGACAATGACAGACTGGGCACGAATTTTTCCGAAAGAACGTCAGTTTACGACGGATCTTCGACGACCGGGTCAAGCGCATATTGTTGCAATAGAAAAAAATCCATCGCCAAAATTGATGCAGCAGAACATTTGAACCGTTGTCGAAGCATACGTTCACTAGCGAAAGAATATGATGTGTCAATTGGGACAATTCATAAGTTCGTTCGTAATAAACTGCAATGTCGGTGTTCACAGTGGGTACCACGGATGTTGACCGACCACCAAAAAGAGGAACGCATGGGATGGTGTTTGAACCACTTGCTGCATTACATAGTGGAGGGTGATGCATTTCTCTTCCGCATAGTGGCAGGCGATGAATCATGGTGTCACCACTTTGAGCTAAGCAGCAAAATAGAGTGCATGCAATGGAAGCATGCTGGATCACCAAAAGCCAAACAATTCAAGTTACAGGTTTCCGCTGGTAAGGTTATGCTGAGCGCATTTTTTTACCATGAAAGGCTATTGCTGGCCGACTTTAAAGAACCTGGTGTCAACATCAACTCTACCCACTACTTGCAAACACTAGACAAGCTGCAAAATGCCATCAAGAATAACCGACCCGGCATGCTTTCTCGCGGTGTGATTTGTTGCACGATAATGCTCGTCCGCATGTCGCAAAGATTGTGCAGGAAGCATTAGCAAAAAAGAAGTGGGAAATTCTGCAACATCCAGCCTATAGTCCTGAATTGTCACCATGTGATTTTCATTTGTTCGGACCTCTAAAAAAGCTCTCAAAAGGCAACGATTTCATACAGATGCAGTCGTTATGAACACGGTAACACCTGGTTCAATGAGGAATCAAAATCCTTGTTTGCGGACGGCATTCGCCACCTACCTAAGCAATGGGATGCTTGTTTGAATGCCTACGGCGACTTCTTCTGACCAACCCATGGTGAATAATTCATTAAAAATGAATGCTTTGTTTAATTCTACCACACCTGTTAATGTTTCTTTCATGCTTTTGTAAAAAAGCCGTTGGAACGGGTTTTAAATGAACGCCCATAATACTTGTTACCAGCTCCGTGGCCGAGGGGTTAGCAGCTTTCTCCGCTAACCCCGAATACTCTCGTCACGTGACGCGACGAGAATTAGCAGTGGTTCGAATCGCAAAAGTGACTTATGAGAGTATGGAGCCGGTCGCTCAGAAAGTCGTGGCGTGCTGATGAGCGTAATCTAGCCTAGGAATCAACATACAGCTGAAAGATGCTAGTGTTGACCGCAATATCCTGAAACAGGATGGAAACGCGGAAAAAAAAAAAATAATACTTGTTGAATTGCTGGAAGCAAAATGTTAATAAGGGACACAATCGGTTTTATCTATTTGTTTCGAAATAAAACATGGATAATCTCCCTGAATTAAGAGTAAAAAGCAGTGAGTAGTTGAGCATTTAGTTGCGTGTCTTTACACGGGACTTTGCAAATAACCCTAACGTTTTTAGCTTTTTGTTATTAACCAAATAATTTAACCGTGAGTATTTTAACGTTGGTTTCTAAACGACCGACGACTTATGCCATCGAAATTAATGTAAAGCTGTCTGCTTTCAAATCGTCCGAGACTGATTTCAAACCCTCGATTCGATATGGACGAATTGTGAAACTGCGTTTCACTAAACCCTACACTTCAGTCGCCGACTAATTAAAATACTAGTGCGGGTGGAGTTCTCACCCACGCTGAAACACTTCCATCTGATCTTAAGTCTAACATCTTACACACTAGGTCACCGTGCTGTTCATTGTATACTGCACACGAGTAGTGCATTTCTAGAAGCGAGAAAAGTAGACATCAAGAGTACAGACTAGACAACACAAACGTTAAAACACAACAGGGATACTGGATGTTAACCAGTGACCTCCATATAATGTGTCGTTGAAAGAGCAAGTGTACTGGGTGCTGGACAAGCAAATTACAGTAGCTAGTTTTCCCTTGATATGTGTCGGTGCACTTGAATCTGTGAGCGCAAATTATCGTCTATAAAGTGTTTCTTGTATTTATTTGATGATATAAGAGGTGGATCACAGTTCTAGCAGCTTTTTACTTGTTCTCTTTGGAGGTGTTATAATTTGCATCATCTTTCTGGTGACTTGAATGTTCTGGTTCTCACTTGGTTCAATAATCTACTTTTACTTTTTTTCTTTACGTTCGCTCGCTTTGCTACTGCTGCTAGTTTACTAGATTTATTATTGCGTGTGGATTAGCCTTCCCTATGACCAGCGTCTCTCGCCATCAGGCGAACCCTCTCCGACTTCTGAGGTATTTGTCATTTAGTTTACGTTTCCAAGTCAAGGACGAGAAGTCAAAATTTTAGTCCAAGTGACCGCTATCTCGACATTAGCACACATGATGTTTAAGATTGAGCTGTCTTAACAATTCGGCCATACTGACCTCACATAGCTTCTTTTAATCTCTTGACCTCATCAAAGATTATGTCGACACCAGGCTGAGGTATTCTAACACCTTTCTCTGCCATCATGTCCGGCATCGACACAATAGCACTGACCTTTAACCCCAAACAGGAAAAGGTCGTGAACCGGAAGCCGACACCCATCAAGGGGCAGCAACCACCGAGGAGAAGTCACTTCCTGATGTCCGTACATTCCATCGTCTACCCGCACTGACCATGTCTCATCAGACGGGCATCACAGGTGAGCATCCTCGCGTTCTAAACATTGTTCTTGTGAGCACCAGTATCTTGTACAACCAGCAGCAATAACCAGTGATCTAGGATTATTGTTCTTACTTAGTGAATAGTTGACTTTGTTGTAGTTTTACCGTAGTCTGTTTTGTTGTTTTTTTGTGGGCGGCGGTTTTTTTTTTAACCTGCGGTTATCCTACCTTTCAATGTACTTTTTCAGGAGCCACTTGTGGATACTCGCATATTGTGGGATAATTCTGGGGGACAAGATAACTTTTAAAGAAGCTGAACGAATAAATTAACATTTCTTAGACAGTATAATTTTGATTTTGCATCTAAATCTAAAGTTTGTCTCTTAGGAAAGTTGAGGGAAGACAGCCCCACTTCCAACCTTCCTTCTTCGCCTCTTATCACACGTTTCGAAGGTTACAGTTACAGTGTGTTACTATTCTTTACTTCCCTTAAGGGACATAGCTTTTTACTATATGCATAAATCTAGGGTAGAAGATTAGATTAGGTACTTCTTTGCTCATCCAAAATGTTTGCTTTGGACGTAATTATGCTGTGCCTGAGTGTTTAGTGTTTAGTTTACAAATCTTCTTCAGGCATTTGTTGACTGGGTTAACTTTCCCAGTTGGTTAGGTACAATTGTATAGAATAGGTACTATGATTCGATGTCGTGATCGGACATTCGCGACCAAGATCACCTAACCAACTGGGAAAATTAACCCGGTCAACAATTCCTGAAGACGTCAGATTTGTAAACTAAACACTAAACAGGCACAGCATAATTACGTCCAAAGCAAACATTATAGAAGCTGAATGTAAACTTAACAAATAAATTAATATTTGCTACATTGTAAAAGCACTAGTTGTAGAAAAATACACACGCAGTCAATAGTGATTATTATTAAAATTAAATATATTTTTGGTTTTTAGACTTGGTTTGTATATAATATATCAATAGTCACTTCAAGTGAATAAAAACATCGAAGTGACATTGCGAATAGAAAAAAATTATATTCGCAGTAGAAGTAGGTCACGTGATTATTCCTATGCGTGTAGCTATATTATAAATTTTTGTTGATGTGTTAATGTGTCCTCGGTAGCGTAGTGATAAGTGTCTCCGCCTGTCTCGTGGGAACTCGAGGTTTGATTCCTCGTTGGTGAAGTAAATTTTTTTTTTCATCTTCAGCTGTCATTTACTGCCAATATAGTACCTTGCGGTGTATGGCAGAGGGGTCTTTGAGCCTGAGGAATTAAGGCCGCCTGGCTAGTGCAGTTGCCACGAACTGTGCAGGTTAGGATTATCTTTTTGCCCCCAACAGAAAAAAATCCCACACCTTACCGAGAATTCGAACCTGGGTCTTCCGAATGAGAGTCCGGCGTTCTAGCCACTCGGCCAGCCGCTCCTCATGCAAATCTTCAGCAAATATGTAAAAATATTAAACATTAGGAACTAAAATATAGAACTGAGAAACTCGAAGCATGTGAATAAAGTGTGATGATCGAAGCATATTACTGTCAGCTTAGACCAGAATTATCAGGACATACATATTAGGATGGTAACGTAAACAAACATGGATGCCTGGTAACAGTATGTGTACAGAAATGAAAGTTAACAATTCTTGAACTCGCCTGGGGACACAATTATTTGTAGGGATCGTTATGTGTATTGGGGATACCAGTTCTGGAAAATCATTCTTGATATTTAAACAGGACTAACGTAATATGAAAATAAAACGGGATGCCAGAACAGACAGAAGTAAGGAAAAGGGTGATTCATTAAAAATTACGGAGAATTCAGCAGAATTAAACTCGCAACAGTGAACATTCCTATTTAAATTAACCACCTTCTTGGACTTCTTAATGGCTCAAACTAAAATTGACTTGTGAGCAGACGCTGTGACATATTTGTTACTTCCTGCAATTCTATTGCGAATATAATTTTTCTTTATTTGCAATTCTATTGCGAATATATTTCTCTATTCGCAATCCCTAAAAACATTGCCCCAATTTCCCAAACTCCATTTAAGTGGAGGAGCTTATACTCTACAATTCCAGATCCATTAAAAAATGTGTGGCTCTTATTCCATTCAAGAATCCCCATAAATCGTGTCTGGTAATTTTGGTGTTGACATGTGATCAAGTATGCCAGATGTTGGGGTTTCATCAGCATACAAGTACAGTAGGTCAGCATGGCTGAATGGAAAAGATCCATCGTTCTTAAACTGACTGTCTGCTGATGCTGAGGTAGCGGGTTCAACCGGTCAGTTGGACTAAAATGTTGACTTCTCATCCTTGACTTGAATGTAAATTACAAGTACCTCAGAAGTCGGAGTGGGTTCACCTAATGGCAAGGGACACTGGTAATGGGGACAGCTAATCCACACACAAAAACAGTCCACTGCACTTACTATTAGTAGCAACTGTATAGACTGCGTTTGAGTTCAAGAAAGCGAATGCACACACACACAAAGCACAAAAAATATCGGGGAATTATTAGTATGACTACTTATGGATAAAAACAATGTGCAAGCAGATAGGAAGCAGTTGAGCTTCAAAGTACTATTACCAGTCATGATTTTAAATTTTGGTTATGATGATAATGCAATTATATCATTGCAGCAAATGAGGAACTGAGAAATTTCCTGGCACAGTCCAAAGATGGGGACATTCGAGTGATGAAAATTATTATTGAAAATGGTAAGTGAATGTATATATTATCTAATGTTACAGGAGTGTCTGGCTGAGTGGCTAGAATGCTGAATTCCCATCTGGAAGACACGGATTCGAGTCCTCGGTAAGGCACAGATTTATTTTCTGTCGGGGGCAAAAATAACACTCTAACCTGCACAGCTCATGGCGACTGCATTACCTAGGCAGCCTTAATTCCTCAGGCTCAAGACTTCCCTGTCCTACACCTAACGGTGTAGGGGCTGAGTGGTCTTGAAGTATGGTGTCCGCCCCGAGTGCTGGAGGTACCAGGTGAGGACCGGGATTTTTTCACATGGACTTCTAGTAACAAAATTTACCCTGGTCTCTGGGTAGTGAGATCGGACGCCCGTGTGTGTTGTTGCGCCTGTAAAAAATCCCTTGGCAGTTGGAAATCGAAAGAGAGTAGCCTAACGATGCTGCCTGGGCAAAATTTTGAGTTAAAAATCTACCCAAAGTATTTCAGGATCCTCACCGGTGCTACGAAGTTCGTGCAATTAGCTGAGATTCTCCGGACTCAGGCTTGAGTTAAGAGTAGAACGGAGCACTTTTGGGTTACACCTGTGAGCCGTGATGTTGATCCGTTGACTAAACTAAACTAAACACCGCTAGCTACTATTTTATTAATATATTACATTGTAATTATATATGATTATATTTTATAATTATCTACAATGGTGTTGTTAATGCATATATTATTTTATATTATATTGAAGTAGTGATTAGTGTGATTGCCTACCAGCCAGAGCTCCATGTTTAATTCTTATCAGATGGGATTGCTTCTGACCAGTACAGCTGAATAAAAATAGACACTAAACAATTGTAAGAATCTTCTGGGACTTGTCAGGAAAGGAAAAGGGATGAGGAAGGGAATTGAGCACCTCATGGCTTTGGCCATGTCCTACATATGTACGTCCCCCCCCCCCTCTCTCTCTCTCTCTCTCTCTCTCTCTCCTCTCTCTCTCTCTCTCTCTCTCTCTCTTTCTCTCTCTCTGGTGTGTGTGAGAGAGAGAGACATAAGATTTAGATATAACATGTATCTAACACATTGTACTGTACAAGCTTTGCCTTAAAGCACTCAAAATTACATGATTAGTAAGGAAATGACTAAACAAGACTGTAAGTTACTTCTACATCCCAGGATAAAAGAGGAAATGAACATACAAGACTATAATATACGTTTACATCCCAGATAAAAGAGGAAATTACTCAACAAGACTGTAATATATGTTTACATCCGGATAAAAGAGGAAATGACTAAACAAGGCTAGTATACTTCTACATTCCAGGATAAAAGAGGAAATGACCAAACAAGACTGTAATATACTTCTACATTCCAGGATAAAAGAGGAAATGACCAAACAAGACTGTAATATACTTCTACATTCCAGGATAAAAGAGGAAATGACCAAACAAGACTGTAATATACCTCTACATCCCAGGATAAAAGAGGAAATGACCAAACAAGACTGTAGTATACTTCTACATTCCAGGATAAAAGAGGAAATGACCAAACAAGACTGTAATATACTTCTACATTCCAGGATAAAAGAGGAAATGACCAAACAAGACTGTAATATACTTCTACATCCCAGGATAAAAGAGAATGACTAAACAAGGCTGTGATATACTTCTACATCCAAGGATTCTCTATTTCTTTCCTCCCTCCTCCCTCCATTCAAAAAAAAAGAAAAAATCAAATGAATGAGTGCTGAATAATTAAATAATATATAGTAATAATAATAATAGCAATACTATTTCTAAGTTGAAATGTGATGCATTGCCCCTCTGATGTATCTCCACTTTGAAAAGGTAGAGGAGGGTTACTGCTCCAGTGATCCCCAAGAGTGATGGTGATGGCAGTGCATGCCAGACAGGTCTTCTTCTGCGTTCATCCGGGGAGATTTTTTTCCAGACGTGATTGCGTTGTGCCTGTTTACAGCAGAGCTGTGTTCTTGCGCTGTTAGGCAGACACATCCGACTTCTGCGGGCATTTGTTGACCGGGTTAACCTTCCCGGGGGTTTCTTAGGACGTTTGACTCTCACTGTTGTGGTGTTATCCCCCATCCCAGCTGGCCTATTTAGAACAGCCAAAGACTTCCTGGTCAGCCCTCAAGGGAAGGCAGTGACAGACCATGGGCATTCTCCGCCATCCAAAGAGGCTTCCATAATTGCAGAGCCAACACATAGCGCTCTGGTACTGGGCTCACCCATGGAATCGTCACGTCCTGCACATGGCTGCTTAGCAACACTTCCGTTTATTGGGCCTTCCAGTCACCACAGGCTGTTCCTCCAGAAACCAGAAGAATGCAGTCTGCAGATAACATCCACACAGTGAGCTTTCAATTTGGACTTTCCATGTAATGAATTTGCTATCCAAGCAATATTCCTTTTCGTGCCACTAGGACACTTTTTCAACCTTTGATGACGTGTCAGACAGGTCAAGGAGTAGGAACCAGACAAAGACACAAACCTGCTGCCTTGAAGGTAGACTGGGAATACTCAAAGGCTACGGAATGCAAACCCAAAGAATGCATGTTGATGTACTGAGACACTGGCTTTACAAAACAATGCAGCATAATTCACTTTATGATGTCACAAATGTGGAGCATTCTATGCATAATTTTTTGTGATATTTAGAATTCTATAGATCTGATGTACACATTGTTAATATAAACCAATATTCCCACCTGACTTGCTGTTTTTGTTTTCATTTCCAGAAGAGCTTACGTATGCTGCATCTAGTAAACCAAATGGCTCATGGGAGGAAGATATCCTTTTTGTTGCTCACAGCAACTTCCATTTTCTCTTTAGTTTTTTAGAATTACCAGTTAATTAGCATGTTCATTAGTTGCTTATTCTACCCTGGAATGAAAGCATTGAAATTTGTGGTTTCTGAGACGATTGTTACAAATATCTTGAATGGCCAGGGAACTAACAAAGATTGCCTAGAAGATTCAAATGAAATTGGAACATTATTTACAATTGTATGAAATTCAAAACAATGTTGTCCCGTAGTGAATTTGAATAACGAAGACACAAACAATAGATTGCACGATTTATTGCCTGGCATATTTCGCTGCATCTCGTCAGGTACATACTGCAGAAATCACACAACTTACGTGAATTAAGTAGGCAAATCCTTCAAGTTGAAATATACACATATTCGCACAGTAATGTCAATTATCTACCACGGTAATTTTAAGCTGACTAACATGTCTTTCTGTTTACACAATTCTGGCTTGCGTTGATTGATCACAATTGCTTCTGCAAATTTTAACAAGCGAGTATTTTGTGTGTTAAACAACACGCGAAAGGCAGTGTCTCTGTCAACCACATGGCCACTTTCGATAATGTGCCTACCAATTGAAGACGCCGGGAGCTTCCAGTGTGTCGGCCCCACGAGGCTAGCATCTCCTGTGTGTTGTATCTTGTTGACCCATTGAGGTATGTGTTCTGACACTCGTTTGTTAAGCTGTCTCTCTGTTCTACCAATGTAGAAGGCCTGGCATCTACATGTGAATTGGTAAATACAATTGTTTGTGGCGTACAGAGGAACAGGCTCTTTGACTGCTGGTATAGGAATCGGTATGGTTTTATATCTAATGACTGGAGTTGCAGCACAGAATGTTTGGCCTACTGCTGTAGTAAGCCGGTCTTGTAGACGTTGCATTACGTCATCCCCTCGAAAGGTTAGCTGGATGAAATACCTTGAGTTTAGGGACTGTAGTTAAGTCTGGTTTTGGTTTGGGCTGTTGGCAGTGGCGCGTTATAAATCCTGTGGAGTACCCATTCAGGTTTAAGACATTCTTCAGAGTTTCAAATTCCTCTGTCAGTGTGTCCTGGGTGCATATCTTTCTAGCACGTCAAACAGGGTCTGTACTAAGCCCCGTTTGTACTGGACAGGTGTGAAGCTCTGAAAATTTAGGTATTGGTCAGTCCATGTGTCTTTGCGATACACCGATCTTTGAATTATACCAGGCAATAAATCGGGTTTGGTAAGCGTCGCCCAACATTCGACGCTAACAGAAGCAGGTAGTACCGTCTACTGTCATATGGTAGCTCAGTCACACCACTACTACTAAGACTACAACTAACACCATAACTAACACCACAACTAACACCACAACCACAACTAACACAACTACTACCATTACTACAAACACCAGAACTACAAACACCAAAACTACAAACGTCAGAACTAACACCACAACTAACACCACAACCATAACTAACAATACAACTACTACCATTACTACAAACACCAGAACTACAAACACCAAAACTACAAATGTCAGAACTAACACCACAACTAACACCACAACCATAACTAACAATACAACTACTACCATTACTACAAACACCAGAACTACAAACACCAAAACTACAAACGTCAGAACTAACACCACAACTAACACCACAACCACAACTAACACCACAACTACTACCATTACTACAAACACCAAAACTACAAACGTCAGAACTAACACCACAACTAACACCACACCTACTACCATTACTACAAACACTAGAACTACAAACACCAAGACTACAAACGTCAGAACTAACACCACAACTACTACCATTACTACAAACACCAAAACTACAAACGTCAGAACTACAAACGTCAGAACTAACACCACAACCACAACTAACACCACAACCACAACTAACACCACAACCACAACTAACACCACAACCACAACTAACACCACAACTAACACCACAACTACTACCATTACTACAAACACCAAAACTACAAACGTCAGAACTAACACCACAACCACAACTAACACCACAACTACTACCATTACTACAAACACCAAAACTACAAACGTCAGAACTAACACCACAACTAACACCACAATCACAACTAACACCACAACCACAACTAACACCACAACTAACACCACAACTAACACTGCAACCACAACTAACACCACAACCACAACTAACACCATAACTAACACCACAACCACAACTAACACCACAACCACAACTAACACCACAACCACAACTAACACCACAATCACAACTAACACCACAACCACAACTAACACCACAACTAACACCACAACCACAACTAACACTACAACTAACACCACAACCACAACTAACACCACAACCACAACTAACACCATAACTAACACCACAACCACAACTAACACCACAACCACAACTAACACCACAACCACAACTAACACCACAACCACAACTAACACCACAACTAGCACGACTGCTACTACAACAACTAATGTTTATATATGTCCAAAGATTCTGTATATATTTTATTAACTTAATATTTTTGTTGAAACACTTAGATAATTTTGTATTTCTTTCCTTAACTGTTTTTACATTATGACAGCTTGATTCTGCCACTGCTTGATGATAAATTGCCATGCTACATCCTCTACCGATTTGATACCAAAAACAGTGCTGGCTACGAGTGGCTATTTATAGCATGGTCTCCAGACTTTGCTCCTGTAATTATGTGTTTGACGTGTGATTGTGAAAACTTGACCATTTGTGATTTTGAAATTTTATTGAGGGTGGGGTGGAGGGTGTGGAAATTAATTACAAAGCTGAGAGAAGGAAGGGCACAATGATCAGTCTCAGAATAAGAAGCAGAAGGATGTAACCTAGTATAAAAAGAAATGGATATAACCTAACATAGAAACAAGTGGACAAATCAAGTAAAGAAGTAAGTGGACATAACCAAGTAAAACAAGCAAATCTTGATAATCAATTGAAGAAACTAAAGGACATAGCTTAGTAAGTGAATAAAACCAAATAAGTGGACATAAGCATGTAAAGAAACAAGTGGACATAATCAAATAAAGAAACCATGTTCACATAACCAAGTAAGTGGACATAACCAGTTAAAGAAACAAGTGGACCTAATCGAATAAAGAAACCAAATCTACATAACCAAGTAAGTGGACATAACCAAGTAAGTGGACATAACCAAGCAAGTGGACATAGCCACATCAAGAAGCAAGTGGATATAACCAGGTAAAAGAATTAAGTGAACATAAACAAGTAAAGAAGCAAGTGGACATACCACGTGAATGAGTAAAGACAAAGAACTCATTTTCTGTGTGGATACATCATTTTAAGGATTTGATGTTAGGCCAAAATGTTGGCCTGATCAAACAGCTCCAGGTTGATGCCAATGTAGGATAATGTTGACCTCATTACTTCCTTGCAAATATACACATTTTATGGGATTTGGTCAATTCAGTAAAGTAATGGAGAACAGACACCACCACGACTGCACAGATCAGCGGTAGCAGAGGCAGGGGAGACATAGAGAAGTTATGCTTCCTGGTCTAAAAGAGTGGCATGGAGGAATATCATGATGGAATAGATCCAGAAATCAGCAACCAAAATCTGTGAAGAGGCATGGATGTCTACGCCGTTTTGCATGGCACATGATGACGAGGATGGGCCAAACTTGGAGCTGTGTAGTCATGATAAGATCTGCTTCAAATTGGGGGTTTGAACCCTGGAGAGACATGATGATAATGAGGTTGGCAGCTGGATGATGATGAAGTTAGCAGCCGGTCTAGGATGGAAGCTCTGACAGGCGGACAGTTAGAGCGTTGCTTTGCTGATCCAGCAGCTTCTGCAGCTTGTCTTGTTCCAGATGTATAGGTGTTACCTTTCCTCTGGAGTGAACTAGGCAGGCCGAGAGAGGGATCATGCTGCATGGGCAACACATGGTCTCTATATTTCAGCCCAGGCTTTGGGGAGGTATAACTCCATCCCTGGTCTTACAAACTATCGTCTGTCAAGATGGCATGGTGCCAATGAATGAATGGGTGTTATATCTGTGGGGGGGGGGATATATCTGTGGGTGGGTGGTATATCTGTCGGTGGGTGTTAATGATGGCTTGAGATTTATAGAATGTTGGATACAATGCTGGAATCCCATTGTTTCTGATTTCAGGTCAGACACAAAATGTTGTATGCAGCCACACGAGCAACGATGAAAAGTCAGTTTGGTGGGGGTCAGATCAAAGATGAAATATTTGGAACAGTGCTGGTGAGTTTTCGTTCATAATCAGGGTTCATTATGTTTGTGAGGTTTCAATGTCTGCCTCTTGCTTAGAATTTACTGATTTTGTGGAAGTTTTCAAAAGAACCCTTGGTTTCTAATGATATCATACGTCCCTGGTTGCCTTGGGTAATGAGGCCTTGACCTAACTTTCTCAGGAAAGAGGACATAAACAGAGTGCCAATTACAAGTTGTGCTACATGGGGGTCATCATGAGCACTTGCTCTTAAACTTCCGGTGTGCTGATGCCGAAGTAGCAGGTTCAGCCCCTATACCAGCCAATTGGACTAAAATGTTGACTTCTCATCCTTGACTTAGGGATGTAAATTACAAGTACCCCAGAAGTCGGAGTGAGTTTTCCTAATGGCGAGGGACACTGGTAATGTGTAAAGCTAATCTGCACCCACAAATCAGTCCGGTGCCTTGAAGTAGTAGCATGCGTATGGACTGTGCTTGAGTTGGAGGTGTATGAATGCACGAAAACAAAACAAAAAAGACAAGTTGTGCATGTTGAAAATTCAACACTAAGCAGAAATCACAAAGAATAGATCCTTAGCTTGTTGCACTGGCTTGTTAGGTATTTACACACACAAAAATACCTACTGGAAGATAGATACTAATAGAATAGATGGAATCTGTTTGGAGGAAGTAAGCCTTCACAAATCCATGATAGATTTGGCATACATATCTCTGAGTTACTAGGTGTATACTGTTTCACTACCATCAAAGGATGAACAAAGAAAACAAAAAGTTATTAAGAATATCTACTAATTTCTCAATGAGCAACAATCATGTTGAAATATATTTAGGCAAATGGGAATCAGTGTGGAAGATAAGAGGACATTGGCATGATATGCTTTTATTAATTTGTCATCTCACTTGTTGATTGTTGGGGCATCATGATGAATGGTCCTTAACTCAACAACTCATTCCTTGATGGGACATTATTCTAGTCTCATTGTGTTTGGTTTTATTTATTGTCATGCAAAGATAATGTACTCTAGTACATTTTGTGTCTGATTTCTTCCAGAGTGATGTTTCCTTGTCAGGCTACCACAAACATGTCCAGGCTGAACTGGCCCCAGCCCCTCTCACAATGGCAGAGGAAGAGCTTCAGTATATTAGACAGAATGAGGTCAGCAAGTTATTACAAGTTTTATTATTTACAGCTTTTGTTGTGAAACAGGCCACCTTGTGTTGGTTTTTATAAAATGGTAGGAGTGTCGGTCATTCAGAAAGCAATGGCAAACTACTGAATTGATTATGTGGTTGTTTTGGGATTTGAAATTTAAATATTGAGCACAACCCACTACTGGCAACGCCGACCGCATTCTGGTATGAACCTAAGGCCTATCCACGTCAATATGGAAGCACTATACTCAAGTTTCGCCCTCATTTGAGCTCGTCAGTAGTGCATATCCCTGACCGGATCCGGAAACAGTCCCGGATCACGCGTGTGAAGCGGGTGTGTAACCACGCGGCACACACTGGACACACCAAATTATCACAACAGAATATCACAACGCTACCCATCGTAGGCTATGCTCAAGATTGCCCAATCGCCGCGACCGACGTCCGTCAATCGATGGGACCCGAACGATCAGGACTTCTCACTGGCAAGGAACACCAGGCCTCCTAAATCCAGTGAGCAATAATCAATTGATTATGTGGTTGTTTCGGGATTTGAAATTTAAATATTGAGCACAACCCACTACTGGCAACGCCGACCGCATTCTGGTATGAACCTAAGGCCTATCCACGTCAATATGGAAGCACTATACTTGAGTTTCGCCCTCATTTGAGCTCGTCAGTAGTGCATATCCCTGACCGGATCCGGAAACAGTCCCGGATCACGCGTGTGAAGCGGGTGTGTAACCACGCGGCACACACTGGACACACCAAATTATCACAACAGAATATCACAACGCTACCCATCGTAGGCTATGCTCAAGATTGCCCAATCGCAGCGACCGACGTCCGTCAATCGATGGGACCCGAACGATCAGGACTTCTCACTGGCAAGGAACACCAGGCCTCCTAAATCCAGTGAGCAATAATCAATTGATTATGTGGTTGTTTCGGGATTTGAAATTTAAATATTGAGCACAACCCACTACTGGCAACGCCGACCGCATTCTGGTATGAACCTAAGGCCTATCCACGTCAATATGGAAGCACTATACTCGAGTTTCGCCCTCATTTGAGCTCGTCAGTAGTGCATATCCCTGACCGGATCCGGAAACAGTCCCGGATCACGCGTGTGAAGCGGGTGTGTAACCACGCGGCACTCACTGGACGCACCGAGGCCTGGTGTTCCTTGCCAGTGAGAAGTCCTGATCGTTCGGGTCCCATCGATTGACGGACGTCGGTCGCGGCGATTGGGCAATCTTGAGCATAGCCTACGATGGGTAGAGTTGTGATATTCTGTTGTGATAATTTGGTGTGTCCAGTGTGTGCCGCGTGGTTATACACCCGCTTCACACGCGTGATCCGGGACTGTTTCCGGATCCGGTCAGGTATATGCACTACTGACGAGCTCAAATGAGGGCGAAACTCAAGTATAGTGCTTCCATATTGACGTGGATAGGCCTTAGGTTCATACCAGAATGCGGTCGGCGTTGCCAGTAGTGGGTTGTGCGCAATATTTAAATTTCAAATCCCGAAACAACCACATAATCAATTGATTATTGCTCACTGGATTTAGGAGGCCTGGTGTTCCTTGCCAGTGAGAAGTCCTGATCGTTCGGGTCCCATCGATTGACGGATGTCGGTCGCGGCGATTGGGCAATCTTGAGTATAGCCTACGATGGGTAGCGTTGTGATAATTTGGTGTGTCCAGTGTGTGCCGCGTGGTTACACACCCGCTTCACACGCGTGATCCGGGACTGTTTCCGGATCCGGTCAGGGATATGCACTACTGACGAGCTCAAATGAGGGCGAAACTCGAGTATAGTGCTTCCATATTGACGTGGATAGGCCTTAGGTTCATACCAGAATGCGGTCGGCGTTGCCATAGTGGGTTGTGCTCAATATTTAAACTACTGAATGTAAACTTGCCAACTTGGGGATGATAAGACAGATGTTTGGTTTCAGTTCGCGGCTGAAAACAGATGTTGCCGTGAGGTAGAGGCACCTAGTAAAATGCATGTGACACATTGTATTTCTGTACCAAAATGTGTGGTAATAATAGAAGGGAAGATGTTTAACCAGTTCGATAAATTTAAATACTTAGTGGAAATTATAACATCAGATGAAAGATGCATGATAGATTAAGAGCAGAATAGTTCAAGCAAAAAGCTGCATATCAGGAAATGAAAAGTATCTAAATCAAAAAGTCACCATCATTGAATGTAAGAAAGATAGTTGTGAAATGTTATATAGAACCTGTTTTGCTGTATGGTAATGAATCATGGAAAATGAATGAACAAATTAGGAAGGGCTTGGAATAAATGAAGATGTGGCTCCTGAGATGAAAGTTGTGAATACTTTGGACTCCCAGAGTAACACAACGATTACCTGGAAGAGGAAAATGAAATTAAAATATATACTACTATAAGAAAGAGACAAACAGCTTTCTTTGGTCATGTCAAGAGAAGAGAGGCATTGGAGAACATCGTGCCATCTGAAAAGATCAGTGGGGAAAGAGGCAAGGGCAGACCAAGAGAAATGATGCTGGATGGACTGAGACAGTGGCAGAGAGGAATATCCATAGAGTTGATCCAAAACATAAAGGGCTGAAATCTGCCGAGAGACATGAACGCCTACACTAGTTGGCAGAGCACATGATGATGATGACTCAGTAGCAGAAAAGAGAATTGGTCACCTTACATCATAATGCAACATCTGCAGCTGGTCTCCAAGAGCCACAGCCTCTGTTCTATAGAACATGTGTTTCACGGAAGTCAGCAGGTTGGTTGCATAACTGTTGCCTTTTTGTGTCCATGATTCAGGTGAATGCACACATCACAATGTTGCCTGTTTGTGTCCGTGATTCAGGTGAATGCACACATCACAATGTTACCTTTTTGTGTCCATGATTCAGGTGAATGCACACATCAAATTTTTGCCATTTTGTGTCTGTGATTCAGGTGAATGCACACATCAACGTCGAGACCAAGTCTCAGACGATGCAGGGTGTTGCTTTTCCTCTTACGTCCAATGCTGAACGTGCCCTGGTATCTTTCAGAGACGGTGCAGTTAATTATGTTCAGTTGGTGAGTGAGTTTATCTTTGGTAGCTTCTTGACAGCCAAGCTGTGGAATGTATATAGAAAAAGTTCAGTAAGTAGAGGGGACTTCTACATGTCATGAGACGAGTTTAGTATTTGGTGCTAGATCCATACTTTTAAAGACCAGTTGGCACTTGGTAGATGTTGTCGTAATATCTTACAAGTTGAGAGGATTGATTTCTCATTGCACCAGGTTTTATCCCATTTGGCTCAGTCTCTTTCTGCAGGGCGGCCTGCCGAAAGAGTCGTGCAAAGCACGAACTCCGTAGCTCCAGTGACGACCTCCAGGAGTCTCCGAGAAAAATACACTTGTGAACCGAAAGATGTAGCCCAGAATCGAACCCTCAACCTTCGGAGCATAAGGCAGACAACTTGACCACTTCACCATGGAGACTCCCGTAATATATTGCAGGTCACTTTTACTTTCCAGAACATTACAATGTACCTATGTTAGGTTTGGTTGACCTTGAAACCCATGTTGCAAATCTGCCTCAGTGGAAATTCAAACAGATGACCACTGGGCCAGCAGACAAGTGTGCTAACCACTAAACTATCATGGTATATATATATATATATATATATATATATATATATATATATATATATATATATATATATATATATATATATATATATACACACACACAGGGAGGCTTCAAATGAAAACCTAACCTAAAAGTGTGATATAAAATACAATAAACATGCCATTGTCTTGTAACCTGTCAATATTGTTGTTAGGATGTCAAGAGTGTTAAGCACATGATATCATGGTGCGGATGAACAAAGTGATGTGATAAGGACAGTTTAAAGATGGCCGCCCCACTTTTGACTTGCACCAAAGAGGAGCAGCATTCTGTTGTCCGTTTTTTAATCAGTGAAGGCGGGGTGAAACCTATAGAAATTCATCGGCGAATGAAGGTCCAGTATGGTGATGCAATCCTGTCAGTCCAGCAAGTGTATGAGTGGAGTACGAAGTGTGACTTCTTTGAAAAACTGTTCATGACCGGGTCAGGCACTCCGAGTAGTTGCCCCAGAGTATGATTGCCGCTGTATGTATTCATCAAGTGCCATCTGTGCATTGAAGGTCAGCTGTAATGAGCTTCCAAACACCCTCTGTCCTCCATCACCCTCTGTCCTGTGTTTTTTACAGTACATTCTTATGGCTTCTTCCCGTCCATCTCTTGATGCTGTCTACCCACACGTAATGTTGTCTTCCTTCAGCAGAATTTCCTTCCACCATTCCCTCCCTTGGGGGATTAAAGGGGAAGAAAAGAATTTGACCAAATCTAATAGATAAATAATCCTCGGGCTTGGCTGATTTCTCTATCTGTCTGGTATTCCTCTGTTGGTAGTATGTGAAAATCGACAGTGAAAGGCATTGGTTACCTAACCTCATTATGCCATGACCTAGAACATGTGAATCACAGACAGAAGCAGGAAACCGCTTCATGACACATGTTCCCCCTGACACTCCACATTCTAGTGGTTGTACCTGCCATGTAGCTACTATAACCTTTTTAATATGTGGCTGGAAGATTTATTTGTTTCGCATTTTATTTGTAGATATGATGATTGTTTATGGTCTGTTTTTGGCGTCAACAGAGCCTTGACCTTGTCAAAGAGGTTGTAGATGTGGAAACCACAGACAACATTCATGTTAACAAGCTGGTGTCCCACATCCCCACAGAAAGTGCCAGATATCACCTTTTTAGCTACAGCCACACTCACGAGGGAGATTCTCTAGATAGCGTCAGTAAGTTAAACATCTGTACTTGTGAGGGAGATTCTCTAGATAGCGTCAGTAAGTTAAACATCTGTACATGTGAGGGAGATTCTCTAGATAGCGTCAGTAAGTTAAACATCTGTACTTGTGAGGGAGATTCTCTAGATAGTGTCAGTAAGTTAAACATCTGTACATGTGAGGGAGATTCTCTAGATAGCATCAGTAAGTTAAACATCTGTACATGTGAGGGAGATTCTCTAGATAGCATCAGTAAGTTAAACATCTGTACATGTGAGGGAGATTCTCTAGATAGCGTCAGTAAGTTAAACATCTGTACATGTGAGGGAGATTCTCTAGATCAGTGGTTCTCAACTGGTGGGGAATTCCCCCCCCCCTCCCTGAGGGTGGGGGGAATTTTCGGGGGGGGGGGGGGGGGAGAGATTGTTTCAAGATCGCGTTAATACAAGAACTGATTACTTGATATTGTTTTTCCCTTCATACTGTACGGTTCTATACGTCTCACCCTTCTAAAATTCATTTTATAAAGTAAGTAGACCCACAAATCACGTTTTTTTGTGGATGTCTAGACTTGTTTTAGTATGTGCTATTAAATTAAGCTTCCATTATTACGTATACTGCGGGGGAAAGATTTTTAGGTAGGAAATATGAAAGGGGGGAATGACGTTCTGAAAATATGGTGAAGGGGGGCATGGGCCTAAAAAGGTTGAGAACCACTGCTCTAGATAGTGTCAGTAAGTTAAACATCTGTACATGTGAGGGAGATTCTCTAGATAGCGTCAGTAAATTAAACATCCGTACATGTGAGAGACATTCTCTAAATAGTGTCAGTAAGCTAACTCATCCTGTCCCAAACAGTGCACCATTTATGATTGGCTATTCTTCTTTGTACTTGCCATGGCTAATATTCATGTGTACCAATTGTTATGTCTTTTGTGATTGGCTATTCTTCATGTGTGCCAATTGTTATGTCTTTTGTGACTGGCTATTCTTCATGTGTACCAGTTGTTATGTCTTTTGTGATTGGCTGTTCTTCATGTGTACCAATTGTTATGTCTTTTGTGATTGGCAAACAAAATAGAGGGAGATGTAAAAACACACATAGTAGAAAATTAAAGACAGAGATGAATAATATTGGTAGGACGTGGAAGGAGCTGCAGGAGATAAAAGAAGACCTGACGGATTGGTGTGGTTTGGTTCAGGGCCTATACCCCTGTGGAGAATAAAGGAAACAAGTACTCACTTCATATTATATATCTCTCTGCAGTATCCTCCAGACAAGATCCAGTAGAATGAGCCAGGCAATACATTGTGCAGGCTATTGTATATGTCTTCTTTGCTTAAATTTACAATGGGAATACATTGTTATGATTGTGTTTTATATATTTCAGCAAGAGTATAATTAATCTATTCACTTCGTATGATATATAAACTGCAGTATGCACCTGACGAATTCCAGCGGAATGTGCCAGGCAATCAATACATTTTGCAACCTATTCTGTGTGTCTTCTATGTTTAAATTCCCAATGGGAACACACTGTTGTGATTGTGTTTGATTGTTGCAGTTTTCATCTACTTCATGCCTGTGTACAAGTGATTGTGATTATGTTTGATTGTTGCAGTTTTCATCTACTCCATGCCTGGGTACAAGTGCTCCATCAGAGAGAGGATGTTGTACTCCAGCTGCAAGTCGCCGCTGATTGATTCCATAACCCACCTTGGTATACAGGTTGAGAAAAAGGTCAGTGCAGGCGAATAATTCAGTTCCTTCTTATTCTCTTTCCCTGTTTGTCTCACGGCATTATGCAGTGTATGGACATGTAGCCAATACATGGACACGTTTGTTGCTGGAGTTATGGTCAGTGTATGGACATGTAGCCAATACATGGACACGTTTGTTGCTGTAGTAGTGGTCAGTATATATGGTCAATGGAACAATCAACATAAAACAATTAAAAAAACACACACAGATAAAACCAAAGAATACATTCAAGTACTCCGAACAATAAAACTGGTAACTGAGATATGGAACAAGAAAGGCAATGAATGGAAAAACACCCAGATACAAGTGAACATTTTGACCAGATTCTGTATCAATGGACAACAAAAACAAAACAATAAAAGACAGATAAAACAAAGAAATACTGATCTCGACATTAAAAAGTTAGTCCAGTCAACAACACTTTTTATTCAGACTCCATTAACAGCATGCATATGTTAGCGAATTGGGCTGATGTTAGAAACACAGTCGGACCAGCGTTACAGTGCTAGTCTCATCGCCTGCTGATGGAAAGATTGCCCGCCTATTCCTCTGTGCTTGCAAGCCTACATGTGATGGCCCTATCACATCACAGGCCCATCATAGGAACCACCCCCTCAGTTATAGCAGCCTGCCCACTTCTTTTGATATGTGTTTAATGTATGCCAGACAATAAATTGTGCAATATATTGTTTGTGACTTCTGTATTTAATTATGTAATGTTAATTCAAGTTGTTTCATTATATTCTACGTGGATTTTTCTGCTTTTCTCCAGATCGAAGTTGACGATCCCTTAGAAGTCACAGAGGAGTATATTTATGATGAAATACATCCCAAGAAAAATGCCGTCCGCCAGGCATTTGCAAAACCCAAAGGTCCGGCAGGGAGAGGCCCCAAACGAATGACAAAGCCTCAAGATTAGCAGTTAAACATTCAGCCTAGGATAGATATTTTATGCTTGTATCATAAACATAGCCTTGGATAATTACAGGCCGGATGAACTTATTTTTTTTTTGCTACAAAGAATCTGTTGATTGTTCTTTTAACCAGCCAATGTGATAGTGGTAATAGGTGAAGTTTATATTTTATTATTACAAGATTCTCGGTGTCAGGAGCAAGAGTTGTCAAAAATCTAATTTATCACATTGTCATTGCTCACTGGAATAAAGATGCTTTGCAGTCGGCACCATTTATGCTTTTACACTGTGTCATATAAAGACTAGGAGCCACATTAGCATTGTGGCTGGCATTCTTGTCTGTCAGTCATGTGTTCACGTGTTCGATTCCCCACCGACATCAGGTTTTAACAAACTCACCTGGGCTCATAGGTTGACCCAAATTTTGAGCTATACAAATATGAGGCTAGCACTCAAGGTGTGTATAGACAGAGTTTTTGTAGTGGCTACCAAAAACACCATCAAGTAACGTTGCCTATGGAAATACTATGATAGATAACAGTGAGTGTTGATGCTTACATCATGGTAACCCTACATGAAATACTATTGTAGATAACACTGAGTGTTGATATCTCCATCAGGGCACCCATATGTAAAGTTTTATGACAGTTAGCTTACACTGAGTGTTGATATCTCCATCAGGGCACCCATATGTAAAGTTTTATGACAGTTAGCTTACACTTAGTGTTGATATTTCCATTAGGGTACACTTATGTAAAGTTTTATGACAGTTAGCTTACACTGAGTGTTGATATCTCCATCAGGGCACCCATATGTAAAGTTTTATAATAGTTAGCTTACACTTAGTGTTGATACCTCCATTAGGGTACACTTATGTAAAGTTCTAAGACAGCTTAAACTGAGTGTTTCCGTTTTCATCATGGTACACCTATAACTCACAATTAGGTTTTGGCTTCAAGTGATTTTTTAATTAAACAGAAACACGTGTTCTCTGCAGACAGCACAGGTATAAGAAGCAAAAATCTCTGGTTTCCTTCTTTCTTTTGCCTCTCGTCATCACAGGGGAATGGAGTTCTGGTTGAGCTCTGGGATCTGCTCCATACATTGTGCTGGTTATGATGTTTATCCTTCTTTAGCCCAAGTCAAGGACCCTTCCACCTGCCTTCACATACATTGGGTACATGGTGCTACCCCCATGTCTATAGACCAAACAGCACTCGGTGCTCCCAGAGCCTAGTTCAGTGTCCAACACGTGCCTGGATTCAGTTTTCTAGATTAAAACAAATCCATGACCATCAGGCAAGTGTTTAAATACTATACCACTGCAGACACACACCCCCCCCCCCCCCCACGACTTTTATTGAAGACAACAAATGTTTAGTATCATCATCATCATCCGATGCCATCTCCACAGCAAAAGTTGCCAGTAATGGATCTCCACTTTATTTTTTGGTCCTGAGCCTTCATGATCAAGTCTGCTAGGCTGAATCCTGACCAGATCTTGATGTTGTCTGACCACTTGTGTCTTTGACACCCTCTAGCTGTTTTTCCCCTCAACTCTCATCTCCATTGTGGTTTTAGGTTAGATTTCTGCGTTGATCATGTGAAAAAAAGGTATGACCGTCTAGAAAAGTTAACTATGGAGGGTGATACAGGGGAGGCAGAGAAGAGGATGACCACAGCATCGAAGGGTTGTGATTGTTAATGTACACTTAACAGCTGATTCTGTGGCGAAGGGGTTGCAGACGCAATTCGCAATCCCACATACCCTGTTGGAAACACAGCTGCGGGAGATTTGGCAGCAGACAGTCTTGCTTTGGTTTTCACATAATGGTATGAGTGCCAGTCGTTCAGAAAGCAGTGGCAAACTACTGAACATAAGCTTGCCAAGAAATCACAAACAGCCAAGAAATGCTGGGGTTGAATCCGATGTCCTGTTAAAGATATGCAACTAACTTTTATACATGACGGCAACAGAGGTAAGACGTCTGACTGTTGGTAAATGTAAATTTTTTAAGATTCTTAAAGGAGTGAAGTTTTATACAAGACAGGGCTCTAGATGATGATGATGAATGTGAAAGCCTCTGTCATTGTGTCTTAACCGGTGAGTTTTCTGTGGGATCTGCTGCTGAGTTTGTGCTTGTTCTGCCACACGGGCTGGGGTTGTTTATGTCTGAGCAGGCTGTTTGTAGCAAGTTCGTTGCTGCCTGATTGGTACAGCTGAAACATTAGACAAGGCCTCTACTGTGTTCTGTTTAACCTGTCAACTGCCATAAGCCCTTGACTTTGCCAAAATTCGTGCAGGTGGACAAAGAATTTAAAATAACCAGTAACTGAATATTTTTTCAAATCAGGAGAGAATTTCTTCACATGCCTGGCTGAAAATGTAAATAAATTAATTTGGCCACATGTTTCTTAAATCTATTTGTTAATAATAGAAAGCCAAATACATCCAGAGAGGATTATATCTTGTAACATGTTGTAGATATTAATTTGTTGCATTTCTGGGATATTAATTTGTTGCATTTCTGAGCATGACTTGTGTGTCTATATTCTAAAATTATATAACTATCCACCTTAAAGCGGTAGAAGAGCTTGCATGTTCCAGTGACCCCAAGAGTTGTGTTGATGGTAGTGCAGCAATTGGTAGGGTCTCCCATTTCACGGGATCGGGACCAGACAAAGCAATACACAAGTCTGCGGCCTTATAGGTAGACTGGCAACAGTCGAAGGCTGGGGAAAGCAAACGTCCCAAAAATGCTTGATGAAGTCTGATGTGCACAGGCTTGACGGAACAGTGCAACACAACTCGCTTGATATCACAAACCTGGAGACAAGGGAACTAAATACCACAAACTGAATTTTCTGGTCTTCAGGAGTTAGTTGCACTTAAAAAATCAGACCCATGGCTCAAAGTTACTTGTGTATTGCTGTATTTCTCAGCTGTTTTATCTCAAGGGTTAATAAAGGTTTTCTGTCTCTTTTTACATTTTGTATGTTTGTTTTGTCAAGGAAACCTTTTACATTGCATGTTTGTTTTGTCGAAGAAAAATATTTTATTCAGTAAACCTGCCAGTGAAAGTTGGGGAGAAGAATGCTTGATTGTTACGCAGAACCAATTTTAATATGGCTGTGAATCCTGGACTATTTGTGTAGACAAGAAAGATAATTCTTTGGAGCCTCAGAAATTTGGCTTTTACATAAGAATGTTAGCAGATTATGAACAGCCAAAATGGGCAATTGGGGGTATGAAGGGAGTGATACAGGCTGGGATATGAAGGTACATAATTGAAGATAATGGCAAATATGGCTGGTGTATGAAAGTATAGTATTGAAGATAATGGTTGAGTCAGTTGGAGTATCCAGTTATGGGGTTCAAGTATGAAGTTATGGGTTGAATCAGACTGAGGTATGTAGGTATGAGTTTAATGAGGCTTAGGTATAAAGGTATGCCATAGAAGGTATTGGTTGATGTGTAGGGCTGAAGTATGAACATATGGGGTTGGGAGCCACTGTGGCATTGTGTCTAGACACTTACTTGCCAGCCCAGTGATCACATGTTCAAATCTACATCAAGACAGATTTTTAAAATTGGCCAAATCTCCCAGATTACCTGGCCAAAACTGAACACCAGAGATTGTCTTGGGAAGTAAAAGTGAACAGCAGGATACTGACCACAGCATCCAGAGAGTAGCAGTCGGTCTATACAAATATGGGTCTGGCAACATGTGTCCAAGGTGCTTTATGGTGTTAAAAAGGGTCCTTGACTGACTTGTATGGAATATGAGGCATTGGATGATGAATGGGACTAAGGTATGGGTGTTGTAGGGAAGAGCTATGAAGATATGGGTGTTGTAGGGCAGAGCTATGAAGATATGGGTGTTGTAGGGCAGAGCTATGAAGGTATGGGTGTTGTAGGGCAGAGCTATGAAGGTATGGGTGTTGTAGGGCAGAGCTATGAAGATATGGGTGTTGAAGGGCAGAGCTATGAAGGTATGGGTGTTGTAGGGCAGAGCTATGAAGGTATGGGTGTTACGGGGCAGAGCTATGAAGATATGGGTGTTGTAGGGCAGAGCTATGAAGGTATGGGTGTTGTAGGGCAGAGCTATGAAGGTATGGGTGTTGTAGGGCAGAGCTATGAAGGTATGGGTGTTACAGGGCAGAGCTATGAAGATATGGCTTTTATGGGGCAGAGCTATGGAGGTATGGGTGTTACAGGGGAGAGCTGTGAAGGTATGGGTGTTGTAGGGCAGAGCTATGAAGGTATGGGTGTTACGGGGGAGAGCTGTGAAGGTATGGGTGTTATAGGGCAGAGCTGTGAATGTATGGCACTATGGGTATTCAGTGATGAATAGGGCAGAGCTGTGAAGTTATGGGTGTTACAGGGCAGAGCTGTGAATGTATGGATGTTACAGGGCAGAGCTGTGAATGTATGGATGTTACAGGGCAGAGCTGTGAATGTATGGATGTTACAGGGCAGAGCTGTGAATGTATGTATGTTACAGTGCAGAGCTGTGAATGTATGTATGTTATAGGGCAGAGCTGTGAATGTATGTATGTTATAGGGCAGAGCTGTGAATGTATGTATGTTATAGGGCAGAGCTGTGAATGTGTGGCATTACAGGTATTTAGTGATGAATAGGGCAGAGCTGTGAATGTATGTATGTTATAGGGCAGAGCTGTGAATGTATGTATGTTATAGGGCAGAGCTGTGAATGTGTGGCATTACAGGTATTTAGTGATGAATAGGGCAGAGCTGTGAAAGTATGAGTGTTATAGGGCAGAGCTGCGAAGGTGGGGTGTTATATAGCAGAACTGTGAATGTATGAGTATTTTAGGGCAGAGCTCAGAACATATCCAGGTACTCGCTTTAGGCTGAGTCAACCTAGAAGCACACGTCACTTTAAAATAAATTCTCGCCTGCAGACAGATCCAAACACACGGTCCTGAGCTGTCAGCTGATCATGCTAGCCATTGAGCTGTCAGGTAATCAAGCTAGCCACTGAGCTGTCATGTCTCCTATTTACCGCGTTAAGAAAATATTACATGTCCTTCCCCGGACATTGCAATCAACCCCAGGTCGATTTACTAGGCAAGTTTACGTTCAGTAGTTTGCCATTGCTTTCTGAATTAGAAGTCAGCATTCAAGTCCCAACTTAATGCCAGTTTAGGGATTGAACCCCCGACCCAGCCATCAGTGCACTGGAAGATTAAGAGAGCATGCTCTTATCCTCTCCGTCAGTCAACTATTTACCACATACCTAGTGTAATTATTTGTTCCCTAAGATTTCCTTGTTTACTTAGAGATGATGAGTTCCAGAAGTAAAGCCTCTCTGTTGGAGATTCTATGCAAATACAACAACGCAAAATATGCAGACATGAATATGAAAAAAACATCCATGTTGTAATGAAACAATGTTTTCTATTCCCCACTGCCGGTGTCCGCTGGGGACATGTGAACACACGAGCCAAAAATGTACTTGAAACTTCTGGGGTTAACTGCTTAATACACATGCAACTGTTATTTTTTCATGACACCAATGATATCCCATGATGTTTTACATGTAAATGTGAGTTATCTGTTCACAGCCAGGAACCCTGTGTTTGGGACCAATGTTTTGATTCACTTCTGGTAGTATAACTTCATTTTGTTTCTTTGTGCTCTGGTCTTCATGGTGAAGTGGGTAAGATGCCTGCCCCTCGAACCAAAAGTTGTAGGTTCCATTCCTGACTCTGTTATTCAGTTTACATCTGCAGTTTTCTCAGAGATGCCTGGGGGTTGTCGCTGGAGCTACAGAATTCGTGCTTTGTGCGATGCTTTCGGCAGGCTGCCCTGTGGGAAGAAGACTGAGCCATATGGGATAAAACTCAGTGCAAAGAAGTCAATCCTCTCAACCTTGAGCTCACCCCACCCCCTCTTTTGTGTTTAATCATCTTATTCCATTTAACCCGGGATCCAGGGCCAAGATGTGAGCCAGGCAGCTGGAACAGAACAAGATGTGAGCCAGGCAGCTGGAATAGAACAAGATGTGAGCCAGGCAGCTGGAACAGAACAAGATGTGAGCCAGGAAGCTGGAACAGAACAAGATGTGAGCCAGGAAGCTGGAACAGAACAAGATGTGAGCCAGGAAGCTGGAACAGAACAAGATGTGAGCCAGGAAGCTGGAACAGAACAAGATGTGAGCCAGGCAGCTGGAATAGAACAAGATGTGAGATGGGCAGCTGGAACAGAACAAGATGTGAGCCAGGAAGCTGGAACAGAACAAGATGTGAGCCAGGCAGCTGGAATAGAACAAGATGTGAGCTAGGCAGCTGGAATAGAACAAGATGTGAGATGGGCAGCTGGAATAGAACAAGATGTGAGCCAGGCAGCTGGAACAGAACAAGATGTGAGATGGGCAGCTGGAATAGAACAAGATGTGAGCCAGGCAGCTGGAATAGAACAAGATGTGAGCTAGGCAGCTGGAATAGAACAAGATGTGAGATGGGCAGCTGGAATAGAACAAGATGTGAGCCAGGCAGCTGGAACAGAACAAGATGTGAGATGGGCAGCTGGAATAGAACAAGATGTGAGCTAGGCATCTGGAACAGAACAAGATGTGAGATGGGCAGCTGGAATAGAACAAGATGTGAGCCAGGTAGCTGGAACAGAACAAGATGTGAGATGGGCAGCTGGAACAGAACAAGATGTGAGCCAGGCAGCTGGAACAGAACAAGATGTGAGCCAGGCGGCTGGAATAGAACAAGATGTGAGCCAGGCAGCTGGAACAGAACAAGATGTGAGCGGGGCAGCTGGAATAGAACAAGATGTGAGCCAGGCAGCTGGAACAGAACAAGATGTGAGCGGGGCAGCTGGAACAGAACAAGATGTGAGATGGGCAGCTGGAATAGAACAGGATGTGGAGGGTGACCAAGGAGAGCTTCTGTCTGGCCATAGTCTTGGTGCCGCCCAGCTTATTGCCAGTGGTACCTATCTGCAGGTGGTCAGTCATTCAGTCCAGTGCCAGGTTATGGTCCAGGTGGTTGTAATGATCTGTACAACAAGTTCTCCAAGGTTTCAGCTCCCCCACCTGAAAATGCATTAACAGATTCAGTGCCAGAGAAAATGTAGGTTTGGACCAAACAAAAATGGATGCTGAAAATGGGAAGTTGGAGTGTGTTACAGTTTTAACCTAAAAGTTGTTAATATGATAGCAGGCATTTTGTATTATATATCTAATAAAGCAGGTTGCTTAGGGACAACTACAGTGTTGATATTGTAAATGAGACATCTTGCAATGACATTTTGGTGAATTATAAGCCCATGGCAGATACAGAAAGTCACTTAAGATGATTCACCATCCCATGGCACTTAATCAGATAAGCAAGGTCGCCAGAAAACAGACCAGAGGTGAAGGCCATCTGGGGTCAAGAGGACAGTGCGGGTGAACAGATGGAGTAGCCATGTTTGGAAGACTGGCTCAGAAAGGAATGGGTAGGGACTAAATTTTTATGGGAATGTCCTGAGTGCAGTAATTCTCAATCCTTAAACTCAGTAATTCAATAAGCAAACTAAACTGTAGTGGGCAGCAGTCTGTTGTGGTGTGTCTGGGAATGAAAAGGTAGATACATTTTCAAAGAAAGAAAGGAGAATGTGAATAAAGAGACCATGAAGTCTCATACTTAGAGATAAAGGGCTAGCCAGGTTGTCAAAAAGCTATAGAAACAATCCAGTAATGACTAACATGTCCTTGACATGCAGAGACAGATGGCTATTCTTTGTTTTAGGATGAGATATAGCAGACTGAATAAACACACTCATAGATTGGTCTGTCTGCTTCCCCACAATGTTACTGTTACCTGGCCATATTGACAGACAATAGTTTACTACAAAATAAACACACTCATAGATTCGTCTGTCTGCTTCCCCACAATGTTACTGTTCCCCACAATGTTACTATTACCCCACAATGTTACTATTACCCCACAATGTTACTGTTACCTGGCCATATTGACAGACAAGTTTACTACATTGTGCTTCCAAAAAGACCATGGCAGGGACACCAGGAATAGAATTATACTCAGACAACATCAGTGTTTCATGTGGTTCAAGAGAGAACATCAGTGTTACACAGTTTGGATGAAGTTGGCTTAACAGAAAGAGCAGATGTTAACTGATGGGATGATTAATCAGTTTAAGCGACTTCCCATATCTGACACGGGCTTATATACAGTAGTTTTCCCAAAACAATCCCCTTTAATTTGATGTATAATTTGCTATCATATTAACAACTTTTAAGTCATAACTGACACACAACTACTTCCCATTGTCAGCCATCCATTGTTGTTTTGTCCAAACCTACTGTTGATTTGGTACTGAATCTGTTCAAGGCAAGGGGAAGGACTTGATTGCACCGGTTTTATCCAGTATGGCTCAGTCTCTGCCCACAGAGTGGCTGCTGAATATGTCATACAGAGCTGTAGCTCCAGGGATGACCCCAAAGGGTTTCCAGACAAACTGCACTTGTGAACGTAATGATGGAGTCCAGAATTGAGTCCATGACTTTTGGAGAATAAGGGAAGTGCCTTGGCCACTTGACCATAGAGACACCACAGGTCATCACGGCGTGTTTCACTGTTATTTGTTGTTGCTGAGGGGACACTTTGCTTATCAAGATAATGTTATCGCTTATTTGTTGTTTCACTGTATCATGGTTCCACTAACCGAAAATGAACACAATTCCAGCGTATAAGATTTATGTGTGTTATTATTATTATTAATTTGGATGTTAATTTTTTCAAATGTATTTGTGTTTATATAATTGAAGTAGTACCAATGCAACAATCACTTCAAAGACCTACCAAAGGTGGTTTTCTTCTTCTTCTCTTACTCCATTAACCTCATATGAAGTGTTGTTGGGAGGGAAAGGGGAATCCATTACACCTTCTAGCTTTGTCTTGGACATCTCCATATAGACAGTTAAATCTTCTGTCAGCTAGCCGGGCTTGTCTTAGATTCATCTTGTAACTGCACAGTGGCCATAAAATGGTTATTAGATTTTGCTAGGTCAGAAATGTGCACTAGTTGCCTCTGCTCATTATACTATGACTTAGTGTATGGGAAGATATAAGACTTCACATCCGTTCAGCTGTCTCTGGCACATGATGACATTTAATTGAAGTAGTCAATAAGCCGAGGACCCTTTCCCATCCCTTGAAGCGTGTGTTGGATATATGGTGCTGGCCTCACATTTGTGTGGACAGATCGGCACCCGACGGGTGATGTTAATACCATGTCAGCCACTTTTATGTCCCAGAACATGTCCCGGTGCCACATTTAGGCTGGGTCAACCTGGGCATCCTGGCCCATTTGTAAACTTCCCCACCTGTTGGGGGGGATTTGAATACATGCCTTCTAGGAGAGTGAGCTAGCCACTGTGTTATCACAGCTGCCACATTGTGTTACCACAGCTGTCATTGTGTTATCACAGCTGCCACATTGTGTTATCACAGCTGCCACATTGTGTTATCACAGCTGCCACATTGTGTTATCACAACTGTCAAAGTAATTCATGTCATGCATTTGTATTTTCTTCTTCTTGTTTTTTTTTGAGCGTCTAAGACTCTCCTGCGAGACAGTCTGTTTCCATGTCCTTCTTTTAGATGCAGTTAATGTTGTCTCTCAATCTTCATCAGACATTGTTAGACCTGCTGTGTACATGCATTCTTTGTCTCTTTCTGTCTGCGGCAATGCTAGGTTCTTTTCTTCTTCGTTCACCTTTAGACATCTTCTTCTCTTTCTGTTCCTCCATTTACCCCAGTGGAGTGTTGGGGGGAAGATGTAAAGATCTTTTATGTGCTCTTTCTAATGCCACTCTGCCAGCCTCTTCATTTCATAGGTTCATCATCTCATCTCATCATGTTCCTCTTGTACCTCGCGGTGTTGAGAGAGAGTGAGAGTGCCCGATTATGGGCTTCATGTATCAATATTCACATGGACTCTGCTATTTCCTTCGTCCAACGTTTACGTGGTCGGCCTCTTCCTCTGTTTCCATCTGGTCTGTACATCATTGCTTGTTGTGGTATGCTGTTTTATGGGTTCACCATGACCAAACTATCTTAATGTGTTTGATTTCATTCCATTGACAGCTGATCAGCTTGTATGCTGTTGTTTTAGCTCGGTGTTTGTTTTTATCCCCTCTGCGTTGCTATTACTATCTTTGCCAGGTCTTTATATTCTTCTGCACACCCTGTTTTTACCCCCAAAAAATTGGGGGGAGGGGGGGGGGGGGGTTTGCCCGCTCTGAACAAGTGCTACTACTTCTAGTGCACAGGACTGATATTTGTGTGTGGATTAGCTGTCTTTTTTACCAGTGTCCTTCACCATCAGGCGAACCCACTCCAACTTCTGAGGTACTCGTAATTTACATCCCCAAGTCAAGGACGAGACGTCAATATATTAGTCCAACTGACCGGTGTAGGGGTAGAACCCGCTACCTCGGCATCAGCAAACTGGATATTTAAGAATGAGCTCTCTTGTCCATTCATTCATGCTGACCTCCAATTCTACAGTTGAACCCGATTCTGGTTCGTCAAACTCCTGTTCGCGTTTTAAAAAAAAATAAATGTATAATTTTTTAAACAGCCAGGCTTTGTTTTAATGGCTAGGAAAACATCATGATTATAAATTTAAACAGGTCAGATGAAATGTATCTTATATGTGAAATATCAATGATATTACAGAGTTCACTGTTGTAAGTGCATTTATCAATTTAGTAGACATAACCTCTGATAATATATAGAATCAGTTACTTTTACAGATGTTGTGATATTAAAGAAGATAAGATTAAATCAGTGAACTTGTTGGGAAAAATATCTCTATTCAAAGAAGAACAATTGCACACAGACATGTGTTGTTTTATTTTTGTTTGTGTGAGATTTGATGTCCAGCTTTAATCATCAAAGTATATTCTTTATCTTTTTGATCATGTCCAGTTAACCCGTATGTGGAAAGAATGAGATTGCAGGGGATCGGCAGGGGTTCTGGAAGAATCTCAAAACTGAGAGGGAAGGGCAGGAGAACTTTTAATCAGATAGCGGTGGGAACGATTAGTAGTATGACTCTTTGCTGGCTGTTGAACGAGGGGACAGAGCACGTATGAGAATGTCCTGAGTGCAGTTATGTCGGTTCTTAACTCAACTCATCTCATGTCCAGTTTTGACCAAAGATGTCTATTCTTTCTCTCTTTGTTCATATAAGTTATGATGTTCAACTTTAATCACTAGTTTATTCTTTGTCTTTGTTTTGAGTTATGTCCAATTTTAATCATCAAAATATATTCTTTCTCTCTTTGTTCATGTAAGTTTTGATGTCCAACTTTGTTCAACTTCAGTCCCCGGTCCAGTCTTGTTTTCGTTATTCATGGCAGTTTAGATTGAGGGCGGCAGTAACGGACTGTGTGTGAGACAGAGGTGTCTGTGTAACAGCTGGCAAGTGACAACTCATGTCCAAGCTGTGTGATAATGTATATAGATGGGTCTATGGTGTGAGGTAAATGGAGTGGGTGTAGCTTCATTGCAAAGGTTAAGGGATGCTGTGTAAAAAAGGAGAGTCTGGTGTATGATATCATGACTTCCAGCATGAAAATGGCAGTGTAGGGTGTAATGGTGACGTTCTGATGGGTGGAGAAGTGGGCAGAACGAGATCTTGTGTTTGTGACGGACTTGCAAACCATGCTATATAAAATAGAAACTAGTATGTTCCACACGGAGTGGCTTGCATCGCTGGAAAATAGGAGGTAAAGAGCTTATGATGGATTTCATAAACAGGCTGATAGATTGGCTGCGGCCGCTCCTGTGAGCAGCCAGCTATGTTATGACTAGGCTGATGTGGTGAAGGTTCTCTGGCTGGAGTGGTCAGTGCAGCAAAACAGAATCCACATCTGGAGAAGTGGACTCAGTGGAAGGGTGAGCACAAGGTCTGGGTGGCACTGAAGACACATTGGGGAAATCACGGGCAGACGTTCAGTCACTGGTACCTTTAGCCTGGGGTCTCTTCTCTGGCCATGGAAGAACAGGATGGAACACACATGGGGATGTCCTGACTGCAGTAATGTTGGTTCTAGATATCATATTCATTGTTCATAGGAGATTTGACCACAAACTTCAATCACTAAAGTCCATTCTTTTCTCTTTTTGTTCATATGAGCTGTGACCTTATTATCTTTATGTTTGAATGAACTTCAGCCCTGTTTTCATTCTTTTCCTAAAATGACGATCACTCTAAGAAGTGAAGAGACACCAAAGAGTGCACTGGAGAGCACACTCCTGGGGAAAGTAGAAGGAAATGAGAGGATGTTGTTTTCTTGAAATATGTGTAATATATAGGGTGTATTTTTAATAACTGTGCAGTATTTGAAATTATTGCCAGTCCAAGTTTTGTATTCACCCTCTGTAAAGTTCATGTAATATAATAGGTAAATACAAAACTTGGACCGGCAATATTTTCCAACACTGCCCAGTCATTAAAAACGCACCCTGTACTAGACACAGCAATAGGGTCTGGCATGTTTGTTATTTGATCTCTACTGAGTTAGTATAAATTTATGAGACCTGTAGTCTACCTCCTGACATGAGCAGACAGTGTAGAGAATACAGGAGGTTACACTACACAAGTCACCCGTCAGTTACCGGTAGTTGCCAGGAAAGCAAAAGAAAAACAGTAAGATTGTAGCCTGCCATGCAGGTCATAAGAGGCAACTAAGGAGGGTTGACATGCAGCTGATGGCCTTATCGTATAGAAATCTAACAGACCAGTCTACAAGGTTGAGGGCATATACTCCAGTGGAAGATGACAGGCAGAAGAGAAGAGCGTGTACACATACGTCTAGTCCAGAACAGGACCCTGGGACACTGGGTATGTGGTGCTAGACCCCTGTCTGTATGGATCAATCGGAACTTGGTGGGTGATGGGGTATCACATCGGCTGGCTGTACGTTCAGGACATTTCCTGGGACTCATTTTAGGCTGCGTCAACTTGAGCCCAGGTCTTTTTTAAAGATTAACATCTACACATTCCTGTATACAAGTACGCACTCATACATGTGAAAATCTAAACTGGAATCAAGAAAGAAAGAAACACGTGGTAAATTCAGGTAGAAATACAAGTAAGTTCATCAACGATGACAGTCAAACCCATAAAAGACTGTCCAATCAGGTCAGCTGTAGGTCTGCTGCAGGACATCGCAATCAACCCCAGCATTCACCGGCTGTTTGTAATTTTTCCCAGCAATTTTACACTCAGTAATCTGCCATTGATTTCTGAACAGCTATCAAACCATTGTGAGAATCAACACAAAGCGATGTGCTCCTAAACCATCTGTGGCCAACTTTGAACCTGTATGCTGGGGTTATAAACAGTGTCCACTATCCCTAAGCTACAGATGCTGACTGTCAATCAAGATTAATGAAACAATTCAAACAAAAATGTCTGGCATTCCAAATTACACTTTGCTTTATTTAAATTAAAGTATTATTCACACAATCTATTTACACATGCAAATTATTGTAAATAATACCTAAATGATAAATTAGTACGGTCATTTTCTTGACTGTATACCAAAAAAACAATGACCCCCCCCCCCCCCCCCCCCCCCCCCCCCAAAAGAAAGAAAACCAACAAATTTTTGTTCATTTGGCACAAATTTTGATTGATACATATGTATCTGATTTTTCACAGAGTGAATACAATCCTACATACATATTACAGAAACAAATTGTATTGTCTGTATTAGCACCTTCACATAAATTACCTAGCTCCATTTGTCTGCATTTTCTTTCAAGTATCTGTCATCTCCCAAAAGTTCCCACTTCCTTCTGTGTGTATTTGTCATCTCCCTGAAATTTTCACTTTCTCCTGTATGTATCTGTCATCTCCCTGAAATTTTCACCTTCTCCTGCATGTATCTGTCATCCCTCTGAAATTTTCACCTTCTCCTGTATGTATCTGTCATCTCCCTGAAATTTTCACATTACCCTGTATGTATCTGTCATCTCCCACAAGTTCCCACTTCTCCTGTATGTATCTGTCATCTCCCATAAGTTCCCACTTCTCCTGTATGTATCTATCATCTCCCATAAGTTCCCACTTCTCCTGTATGCATCTGTCATATCCCACAAGCTCCCACTTCTCCTGTATGTATCTGTCATCTCCCACAAGTTCCCACTTTTCCTGTATGTATCTGTCATTTCCCTGATATTCTCACCTCTTACTGTATGTATCTGTCATCTCCCTAAAATTCCCCCTATGTGTGTGCCTTCTCCCTAATACATGTATTCACATTATCCTATATGTGTGCCTTCTCTCTCACACATGTATCCACACTACCCTATATGTGTGGCTTCTCTCTCACACATGTATCCACATGACCCTATATGTGTGCCTTCTCTCTCACACATGTATCCACATAAACCTATATGTGTGCCTTCTCCCTCACACATGACCCTATCTATATGTGTACCTTCTCCCTCACACATGTATCCACATGACCCTATATGTGTGCCTTCTCACTCACACATGTATCCACATGACCCTATCTATATGTGTACCTTCTCTCTCACACATGTATCCACATGACCCTATATGTGTGCCTTCTCTCACACATGTATCCACATGACCCTATATGTGTGGCTTCTCTTTCACATATGTATCCACATGACCCTATATGTGTGCCTTCTCCTTCACACATGTATCCACATGTCCCTATATATGTGGCTTCTCCTTCACACATGTGTCCACATGACCCTATATGTGTGGCATATCTCTCACATATGTATCCACATGACCCTATGTGTGTGGCTTCTCTCTCTCACATGTATCCACATGACTCTATATGTGTGGCTTCTCTCTCACATGTATCCACATGACTATCTATTTGAGTACCTTCTCTCTCACACATGTATCCACATGACCCTATCTATATGTGTGCCTTCTTCACACATGTATCCATATGACCCTATATGTATGCCTGCTCTCTCACACATGTATCCATATGACCCTATATGTATGCCTGCTCTCTCACACATGTATCCACACAACCCTATCTATACGTGTACCTTATCCCTCACACATGTATCCACATGACCCTATCTATATGTGTGCCTTCTCCTTCACACATGTATCCATATGACCCTATATGTGTGCCTTCTCTCTCACACATGTATCCACATGACCTTATATATATGTGTGCCTTCTCTCTCATACATGTATCCACATGACCTTATCAATATGTGTGCCTTCTCTCACACATGTATCCACATGACCCTATATATATGTGTGCCTTCTCTCACACATGTATCCACATGACCCTATATATATGTGTGCCTTCTCTCTCACACATGTATCCACACTACCCTATATGTGTAGCTTCTCTCTCACACATGTATTCCTCTGTGCTACAAACTAAAAACCCAAACATTTGCTATACAATCAGAAACAACTTCTCAAGAAACAAAGTCAATAAACACAACCCTTTTCCATTACCACTAAAGCATTTATGAGACATGTTAGGTCGATGTCCTCTACAAGTACTGGACAGTATGAGAAAGGCCAACATGGTCTCACACTCCAAGGAAAAATCCCAAAAGCACCTCCATATGCTGGAGCACGAACAATGCAGTATTGGGCATCAAAAGCAGTTCTGGGGTCTGAGTAGCCACTGGATAATACTGCAGCTAAGCAGAGCAGGGCACTCTCTTGACATGACAATCTGACAAATGCAAAAATGTTAGAGGCAAGAGAATCAACTTCATTGCACTGGAGAAAGACACATCGGGAGAATAAGGGGCCTCATCAACCAACACAGAACTGGCGCTATCAGCCACCGGACGCTGATGCCTATATCTGAGCACCTATGGACGTGTCCGGGGTGCAAGGATCATACCCCAACAGATAAATAACTAACTTATCTGGCTCAGTCTCTCTCCGCAGAACAATGAACCACCTGCTAAGAGCACCACACAAAGCCAGAACTCCGTAGCTCCAGCAATGACACCAGGCTTCCATGGGAGAACTGCATTCCTAGTCTGATAATGAACCCATGACCCTCAGAGTGTGAGGCCATGTCATCATGGAGACCCCCATTGACAAATTTATGTGATCATTTACAAACGGCAGTATCTCCAGCCTAGTCACTTTGTTATAACTATACACACAGATCCAATCACACACGTGTCCAGTCTACAAGGAAACAGATGAGTACCTTTAATATACAAATATTTCCATATATTTGTATCAGTGTGTGTTTTATGTCTGTGTGCTGACGAAGGCTTTGGCTGCCACGTCCATTTTGTTACATGTATCATGTTCTTGTAAAGCTTATCGTCTACTTCTCATATTTTGGTGATTCATTCGTTGTAATGACACGTGGCCAGGTGGCATTGGTGGGGAAACAAGCCAGGGACAACCGTGCGTGAACCCAAGATCACATCAGTAGGTGAACTATTTCAGCGCAGAATAAGAGATCAAATGAAAAAGAAAAATAGACAACTGCTGAACACGATGCAAAAAAGTTGTCCTGACTTGGTGACAATATTTGACATAGAGGTCTGTACTGAAAATACTGGAGTGTAGGATACAGGGCAAGAGGACATGAGGACATCTTAAAAACTGCATCACACAAGCAGGCAAGGACATTCAGCATTGACTTATTTTGAGCTGATGAGAGTTACTGAGAATAGGAGACTGGGGGGACACGATCAGGTGACTCCTATACCAGTCTTTTGAATGACTGACCTAATGGTGAGAATAGGAGATTGGAGGACATTATCAGACAACTTACACCAATGACTGACCTAATGGTGAGAATAGGAGATTGGAGGACATTATCAGACAACTTACACCAATGACTGACCTAATGGTGAGAATAGGAGATTGGAGGACATTATCAGACAACTTACACCGATGACTGACCTAATGGTGAGAATAGGAGATTGGAGGACATTATCAGACAACTTACACCGATGACTGACCTAATGGTGAGAATAGGAGATTGGAGGACATTATCAGACAACTTACACCGATGACTGACCTAATGGTGAGAATAGGAGATTGGAGGACATTATCAGACAACTTACACCGATGACTGACCTAATGGTGAGAATAGGAGATTGGAGGACATTATCAGACAACTTACACCGATGACTGACCTAATGGTGAGAATAGGAGGTTGGAGGACATTATCAGACAACTTACACCAATGACTGACCTAATGATGAGAATAGGAGATTGGAGGATCAATTTGGCCTCCTCGTGGTTACTTCGACGGTGTATTTTATCATCAACATCATGTGCCATGATAATAGATGTGAGCAGTCACTGCTCCCCCATCACCAGAGTCTGGGATCAGGGTTGGCTTGTCCCTATAATGCCATATGGTCAAGCCTCCAGGTTTACACAACCAGTTGGGTGAATCTACTGGAGGACTGAGTTTCCATTCATAAATCTGAGGTATTTTAGCCTTGACAAGGGCTCACATTTATCTGTGTGAGATTGGTGTGGATACTATACTTTCCTCTCAACCCGGTACCAGAGTACCTCCTGGATTGCAGAGTTCTCCTTTCCCCTACTTAAGCTCAGAAACCAGTCAGGCCTGCACAGTAGCACACAGAATGGCTGGGATCAGCCCTGGGTGGATGTTTCCTGGGGTTTTAGGTATTTCATTGTCACAGACTTGGAGAGGCGCGAGAGTTTTGCAACACAATTCTCGTGGAAGTGGTACTTCAGTATGGGGTGGGACAGTAAAGTCTCTAGACCACTCCCACTCTAATAGATGCCAGTCCTGTACCAGGCACAAATGCCCTGAGCACCATCAGACATCACAGTTTACACAGAGTCTGTCAGAGGATTCACCTCCCCAACCCTACAGGCTGACTGCCTCACATGCCTTCAATGCTAGAACTAAACCACAAGAACCATGCCAGAAACAGCCAAACATGACAAATGGAAATGCATATTATTAACCTACAAATAACTCTTCAATAATAATACATGTACATAGTAAAACCAAAGTAAACATTTTTAAACTCATTCAAAAACAAAAGCATAATAGTATTTTGGAAGCTAACTTTAGTGTGCTACCTGGCTGGTTCTATTTACACAACCATTTCCTGTAATTTGTGCCACCTCTATGATTCTATTTACACAACCATTTCCTATAATTTGTACCACTTGGCTGATTCTATTTACACAACCATTTCCTGTAATTTGTGCCACCTGGCTGATTCTATTTACATAACAATTTCCTATCATTTGTACCACTTGGCTGATTCTATTTACACAACCATTTCCTGTAATATGTACCAGATAACTGATTCTATTTACACAACAATTTTGTATTATTTATACCACCTGGCTGATTCTATTTACACAACAATTTCCTATCACTTGTACCAGCCAAATGAATAAGAACATAAACAAGCAAACCATAAATTATAAATTACACAAACAAAATGCAATAAAAACTGTAATTACCCCACTACAGCCGTGCATAATCATGTTTTTGAAAGAATATTCACACAAAAATCATACTGAAAAGAACAAGAGAGTGGTGAAAGAATTTCTATGATAATGACCATCCATTCTACTGTATGGCAGCAAATCATGGACATGAATGAACAAAATATGAAGAGCTTGGAGGCAACAGAATTATAGTTTATAAGATGAATGTTGCAAATACCTCGGACTGCTGGAGTAACTAACGCTGATTGCTTAGAAAAAGCTAATAGAAGTATAACTGTATAAGTAAATATAACAAATATAAGAAACAGACAAACAGTTTTCTTTGGTCATATAATGAGAAGATATATAAAGTGCACATCATTATGTAATTGTGTAGTCACTTGTGAAGCAAACAGAACAGCAAGAGCTGTGAAAAAAGACTGAACAAAAAATCACAGCAGGAGATCCTCTTCCTGGGGTGTCAAGCATTATTATTTTCTCACATTGTCAAAGAACATCTCGAGCCAAAATAAGCCTTGCCAGTCATCTTAGAACTGACGGCTCAAGATTTTCAAGCCTTACTGGATGAAATGAATGGTCATCATGACACTTGATGGATAGACACCAATGAGAAGAGGGGGGTGGGAGATCAGTGCTAGAAGAAGCAGTGCTGGATCACCAGAGATGATGCTGGCTGGATTGGTGGCATGGAGGACCAACGGCACTGATCCAGAACTCCAGGGACTGAGATCTATGGAGATGTATGGAGGCCTAAGTCAGCTGGCAGGGCACATGATGGTTATGTTGATCATCTAGGTAAAGTGTCTCAAAGGGAACATACCAAGCTCAAGGTGTGCTCACATATCCAGGTGCTGTGTGGCTGTGGGTTAGACAATTGGACTTCTTGGGTCCTGTATCACCCACTCAAACATAAGTCCTCAACCAGCACACTCCAAGCTCACATATCCAGGTGCTGTGTGGCTGTGGGTTAGACAATCAGACTTCTTGGGTTCTGTATCACCCACTCAAACATAAGCCCTTCAAACAACTCACTCCCTGCTGACCAACTTCTTGCTATCTCATGCAGCTCTGGCAATGTCTTCCTCATATTCATTTCTGCCCCAACTTTTCTCCAGGTGTTTTAGTCCCACTTGCCCTGTGGGATTCATACAACTGACAGTCTAATTAACACTGTTCACAGTTTTCTCAATGGTTGTCCCATCCAGCAAAAGCGTCTGTTCCTCACCTCTTGGTTCACAGGTATTTGTCTAGTTCTCCCCACACTGATGATTCTGTCAGACCATTGTTGCTCTCACCTCTTGGTTCACAGGTATTTGTCTAGTTCTCCCCACACTGATGATTCTGTCAGACCATTGTTGCTCTCACCTCTTGGTTCACAGGTATTTGTCTAGTTCTCCCCACACTGATGATTCTGTCAGACCATTGTTGCCCTCACCTCTTGGTTCACAGGTATTTGTCTAGTTCTCCCCACACTGATGATTCTGTCAGACCATTGTTGCCCTCACCTCTTGGTTCACAGGTATTTGTCTAGTTCTCCCGACATTGATGATTCTGTCAGACCATTGTTGCCCTCACCTCTTGGTTCACAGGTATTTGTCTAGTTCTCCCCACATTGATGATTCCGTCAGACCATTGTTGCTCTCATATCCCACACTGGCACCAGTTAATGAATGTTTAAAGTTTATTATTAATTGTTGTAGTCATTTCTCCATGTCTCTGATCCAGACAGACGTGCTGACTTAACTTTAGGGTTACATATTCACAACATGATTCTACAGTTGGTCTGTACAGTGAACATGAACTTTGTCCTGTCACATTTTCAAGGACTAAAATTTGCTGGACAGAAACGAAGACAAGATCTTTTAGAGGTCAGCATGGCCAATGGATAAGAGTGCACACTCTTAAACTTCCGGTGTGCTGATGCTGAGGTAGCGGGTTCACTTTCTACACCAGTCAGTTGGACTAAATTGTTGATATCTCGTCCTTGATTTGGGGACATAAATTAAAAGTACCTCAGATGTTGGAGTGGGTTCGTCAGATGGCGAGGGATACTGGTAATAGGGAAAGCTCATCTACATGCAAAAATCAATCCAGTGCACTATAAATAGCAGCAGTATATAGACTAGCTTGAGTTCAATGCAAGCACATTTGTAAAAACATCTATCCCACAAGAACTCAACACTGAATAGAACTGAATGGGAATTAAGACAAATAAACATGAGGAAATGAAATATTTATATTATATTATGTAAAAAGATACGAAAGTCTACAAAAGATAATTATGGAGGGAAGAGTACTGGGAGTCAGAGAGGAGGAAGACCACTATGTAGATGGATTCAAGATCAATAATTGACAGCGGTGGTTTATGATAGAAATGTTAAAAGATGTTATGGGGGAAATGTTTGTGAGATTACATGCCACTGGATGATAATGATGATGAAGAGTTTGTACACGTGTGCTGAGATTCTTCACTTAAAACCATCAGCAGCTGATGGCGCAGGTCATCAGTTAATCGCTGTAGGATAAAAAATTTATTATGGGTACATAGTGGTTAGTGAGGATCATCATCGTCAAACTCTGGACGGGGAAGATGCTTTGATCTTCTCCTTTACCATCTCCGCAAGTGTACATCAACTGATCGCACCAGTTCTGTGTTGGTTAATCAAATGTCCTGTGCTCGGGACAAAATGTTCATGCCCGGAGGCTCCCCGCTTCACCCCCATATCCCTCACTCTGGACAAGGAAGCAGACTCCCAAATGTCCTCAAAGTCATCTATTTGTCCAGTGTCATCTATTTGTCCAGTGTCATCTATTTGTCCAGTGTCATCTATTTGTCCAGTGTCTCCTTTGACACTTATGTTGTCTCACCCCTCCACTGCTCTTCCTGCCTTGGTTATTACGGATACAGTGATGGATTTATTACAACAAAGATTGAAGCTTCTCGGATTTGTTCAGAACTTTCTGTTCACAGTAATACACTGACTTGTAACAAATGTACACATATCGAATGTAACATAACTGAAACAATTTTACCAATAACAAACGTAATTACAAGTAAGCTGCAACAAATTTATAAACAACAAATGAAACAAATTTATAAACAACAAATGAAACAAATTTATATATCAAATGTCATGAAGATTAGGCAGGTAAATGAGGAATGGTGGACAAGTTGAACACAGAATGAATGTGCTCTCATGATAAAACTGCTTTTCATATGCAGATATAACTAAAGAACTGTCACATTGTGGAGAGACAGAGAGAGCCATGAGCGCAGGAACACTGAAAATACTGCATAGACGTATATATATCAGAGAGGAGGAGAAGAAGACAATGATGGTTACCATCAATCTATGATTTATAGTATCTGTCAAAACTGTCATTTACTACCAATATAGTACCTTGCAGTATATGGCAGAGGGGTCTTGAGCCTGAGGAATTAAGGCCACCTGGCTATTGCAGTCACTGCGAACTGTGCAGGTTAGAGTTTTCTTTATTTTTCCCCCAACAGAAAAAGCTCCATACCTTACTGAGGATTTGAACCCTGGTTTCCCAAAGGAGAATCTGGCATTCTGTCACATAAACAGTCATTCAAGAGGAAAATGCCGGGAAATTAGGTTGGAGGAATCCAGAAAAGAAACCTCAACCCTCACAGGCTGAAGATGTTGGCCCAAGTAGCACAGGAGTATGTACTGCTATGTACTGTTCTGTATGTGACCCACGCTGGAGTAAACGCACAGCAAAAGTTAATCGTAGGAGGAGGAGAATCAGTAGAATAAAAACCAAGAAATCTACGCTAAACCCATCAATAATCTTTAAGATTAAGTGTTTCTACCTTGATCAACCTGCTTGATGCATGCTGATTGTAAATGAGGTGTTTATGCTGTGTCTTTCAAATTTTTTTTTATTTTTGGGTTGCTCCTTTGTATTTCTTCCCTGTCCATTGTTGCTTTTCTGAAAAATGCACGTTTATGAAACACTGCATTTTTTTTACCTTCAGATGTTGAGAATACACACGAGAATGCCATGAATACACTATTGCACATTTAACATGTAGTTGAAATCACACCAACTTTATAGCAACGAGTCGCACCATAACTGCTCCATTCCTGTGCCAGCGAAAACCACATGAAATGCTCATCATTATCCCACGTGAACATGTGAAGGAAACAGTAGCTTTGGCAAGACCAAGAAGCCAGAGCACATACAACAGCCGTCCTACCAATACGCAGTTCATTGTCAAAGAAGACAGCAGTCCAAACAAATACAATCAACTCGCACACAAATTATTGCATAAGTCAGTTGCAGGAGTGCCGACAACTAGCTGTCAGCCATTTTCTGAATCTACACTGCACAACACAGCCACACTGGAAACAAACAGAAAGCATTTCAAAACAATTTGACATGTAATGCACGCCTCAGTATATGGCTTGCAGTATATTATGGGTTTTATTACAGAACAAATGAATATCAAACTCACATGTAGGCAAGATAACATTACAATAAATTACAGCAAGACATATCCTGTTCAACCTTTGTGAGCTACCACTGGGATATATTTTATATATTTGAGACTGTATCTTTGTTGATTCATGCTTTTCAGATAATTATGAAATGTACACACCTTAAATTTTCAACAAAGAATTTGTATCTGTGTGAAACTATTTAAAAATTCATATTGTACAGTTAATTTGTTTGTGTTCCTTCCTGTCAGCTGATCTACACAGCTTGTAGCACAGTTTCAATTTTGTGCTTTAGACGTCTCTAGGACTTCAGCTAAGTGACTGTTTGTAGTGTTTTAAATGCAGTTGTATCAGCACCTTCTTGTTTTTTGCATGCTGATGAAAGCTTTCTAGACTTCTTTCTAGCCAAACGCCCATTCATCCACTCATGATTATTTTATTCTAAAGCTATTACCACTTTCTGTTTTAGTTTATTTATCCACTATATCCTTAACAGCTTTACTCCAGTTCAATTGAATACCTTTTTCACTTTCATGAAACATATTTTTCACATGCTATCAACTGTTTAGGCGGAGCTTCTTTGCTTCAGGCAGGGTTAGCCTAGGAAGGTGCGACAGATGGTTTCCTTTGTGGCACAGGTGGCGGGCCTTTACTAGACCCTGTCCGTGCAGCTGTCACATTATCCAAAGTTTTATGTGCCGGTGACGGAGAGGATGTTGCTGCAGGTTGTGTTGGGCGTTCTCTGTAGACAGGAGACTGTATTGCCAGCGGTGACGGCTCATTAGAAGAAGATGAAGTGACACAGGAAGGAGACAGAGAAGTGTTTTTATGTAATGAACCACGAGCAACAATTGGGGGTGGAGCTTCTTCCCGAGGTGACGATGATGATGCTGGCTGAGAAACCTTGCGAACAGGCTGAGTCAAATTGTCTAAACTGGTTTCCTGACTGGTGCTAGTTCTGCTAGAGTTTGAATGGCTAAAATTGTTATAGCCCAAGCTTGAATTGCTGCTGATACTCAAGCTGCTACCACTAAATGTTCTGTTGCAAAGGGGAGATGATGAATGTCTCTTTTCAGGGATGGGTGGAATAGCTTGTGCAGATTCCTCAACATTGTTTGTTGTGGGTGACATGGCCACCCCACGTGAAGGTCTTGGAGGTGGAGGCGGTGAGTTTGTCTCTCCGGAACCTACAGATTTTGTGGACTGTGACCTGTAGACGGGAAGAGACGTCTGTCTTTCCTCGGAAAATGACAATGAGGTCTGAAATAGAAACACATTAATATCAGGCTGAGACTTAAATCCCACTTTCTGTGAATTACACCACTATTCTGACATTGATGCTCATCATCTCATCTCATCATGTTCCTCTTGTACCTTGCGATATCGAGGTGAAGTATAAACAGTGAGAGAGTGCCCGCTTATGAGATTGATGCTGTTGTGTAATAATAACAATAATACTGATGACAACTATTTTACAATTTACATAACTGTTCTGTGATTGGTCAGTGATATAGTATCATGGCCAGGTGTTCTGTGATTAACACCGCCATTACCGCAGACACTACTATTCTGTGAGTGTACAGGGCTATTCTGTGAGTGTACAGGGCTGTTCTGTGATTGACAGAATTGTAATGTGAATTACTCCACCATTATATGAACGACACCACCATTATATGAACGACACCACCATTATATGAACGACACCACCATTATATGAACGACACCACCATTATATGAACGACACCACCATTATATGAACGACACCACCATTATATGAACGACACCACCATTATTTGAATGATTATCATTATATGAACGACACCACTGTTCTGTGATTTACATTATCCAATAGTAGGTTCTGGGAGATGATGCCACTAGGCTGAGCGAAGTAAAGTGAATTAACGGATCAATAAAGAATTTAATATTGCTGTATCAGTTGACATTGGCAAGTAAACCAGTTGAACCAAACTGACTGTCCACTGCATTTTACACACTGACTGTGCATGCTAAACAGATCGACAGTACTTTCGACATAAACAGGTTTTGCCATTTCCACTATTATTAACACACTCCGAGGACATATTTCATTATCATTATATATGCAAAAAAGACCTGCAGTGGCATAGTGGCTAGTACACTTGCCTGCCCAGACAGTATCTGGGTTCAATACCCAGCAGTGGCATGACCGTGTTTTTCTGACAATTACTGTAGCTCTGGAGTCAGCCCAGCCTTTACCAACTGGGTGGCTGACAATTATTGTAGCTCTGGAGTCAGCCCAGCCTTTACCAACTGGGTGGCTGACAATTATTGTAGCTCTGGAGTCAGTCCAGCCTTTACCAACTGGGTGGCTGACAATTACTGTAGCTCTGGAGTCAGCCCAGCCTTTACCAACTGGGTGGCTGACAATTATTGTAGCTCTGGAGTCAGTCCAGCCTTTACCAACTGGGTGGCTGACAATTATTGTAGCTCTGGAGTCAGTCCAGCCTTTACCAACTGGGTGGCTGACAATTATTGTAGCTCTGGAGTCAGCCCAGCCTTTACCAAGTGGGTGGCTGACAATTATTGTAGTTCTGGAGTCAGCCCAGTCTTTACCAAGTGGGTGGCTGACAATTATTGTAGCTCTGGAGTCAGCCCAGCCTTTACCAAGTGGGAGACTGACAATTTTCTAGGAAGGATAGGTAAAGAGGGAAGGAACTGTTCACCCCAACCCATATGAAGATCTAACAGTTGACATCTCAGTGGCAGTATCTGCCTTGGGACAACCTTTACATGTTCACATATTGCATGTGTGGTTGGCCAGATGGGAGCCTCACCTGCCTTCCCACGACACCTCCAATGTGTTATTAATCTGCCAGTTCCTAGATGGGTGGTGAGATAGGGGTCTCCCCTATCTAGGGAGAAGTAAAATGCCTCCTTCTCTCCACTGGCCTACAGGACACCCTTGGGTAAGGGGGAGTACCTGTTTAGCTCCCCGATCATGGCTATGTGAAGCCTTGAGTGCAGAAGGTGGGTAAAGTTGAAGAACAACTAAAAGATAGTTGTAAGTTATGGTCTTCAATTTCACGACGGTAGGCAGAGGATCTCTTTTTGGAGGCAATTGCACGGTCACTGACCAGTAAGATCACTGCTAAGAAGGAAAGCAATGGCAAACTACCTTCTTTACAAATGCCTAGAAAATCATCTTTCGTCAATTAGATGGCGAGACATGACTGCCCAAGCTTATCTGCACAGCACATGATGATGATGAATTCTTACATACCTTCTCAAATATCTTGTGCACAATCATACAGATATCTAGCAGTGTAATTATGCATAACCTGGTTGATGAATAAGACAATAATAATGTGAATGAGCAGTAAATGGAACACATACAAAAGTAGTGATACGTTACTCACTCTAGTGCTTTTTCTGGATGGTATAGGAGGAGCCTGATCACATGACGATATATTTGGTGAGTCCGTAACACCTGGTGATGCATTTTTAAAAGAAAAGCAAATAACATAAAATTGTAAACATGTGAGGGGACAAAAACTGGTAGATGGAGTGGGAGAGGGAGAACGAACGAACGAACGAACAAACTTTTCAAAGGGTTAAGAATTGAGCACGCAGGTCCGTCTAACATTCTGCCCTTCTATCACTCTCTTTCATACATTATTTCATTCACACATCATTCAAGGCTAACAGAGAACAGCAACAATATAAAAGATATGCATTATAAAGGCATGGGCAAAAATGCGAACATCAAAACTACACGACACAGTAAAATTAGATAATGGTCTGACACTTGTTATTAGCCATGTGGAATATACTGGCCTACCAAAAGGGGACTGGCTGTTATACTAGGGTTTTGTTATTATTATTATTATCTCTATTATTAAAGGGGAAGATAATCCGTACTGAGATAGTGTTCGAGTAATTTGCGATTATATGAATAGGGATTGGTGATGTCTTTGATTTCTTGTGGAAGATTGTTCCACAGCTGAGCTGCAGAGTACGTTAAACTTGTTTTGTATAAGTCAATCCTAGGCTTCGGAATGTGTAATATATTTAAACGTTTACTGTGTCTACCATTATATTTAAACAATGGCCAAAGGTAATTTGGGGCATTCCGATGCAGGATTTTGTGAATTAGTTTAGCTTTATTGAAAAGCAGGCGTTTGCGGAATGGTAGTAACTGAAGGCGTTTATACAGGCTAGGATTGTCAGATAAATGTTTGTTATAAATTAGACTCATGGCCCGTTTCTGGAGTGAGTAAAGTCGCTTGGTGTTTGAATTAGAACAACCGTCCCAGATTGTAGAGCAGTAGTCAAAGTAGAGAGGAGAGAGAGAGAGAGAGAGAGAGAGAGAGAGAGAGAGAGAGAGAGAGAGAGAGAGAGAGAGAGAGAGAGAGAGAGAGAGAGAGAGAGAGAGAGAGAGAGAGAGAAGAAATGGCTATCCTTGCAGGTAACATCATGATGTCTAGCCAGTGTCACAGTCTATAATATACTAGATAAAGCAATGGCATGATAGATGGAAGAGCTAACAGCAAGTACAACATAAAATAACACAAAGTAATGCAGCTTTACAGAACACAATTACATAAAACATAGGATGTTGTGGAGACTAGCCTTCATCTTCACACAGCCTGGAATTCTGAGACAAGCAGCACATTTTTCCCCCCATATTCCTTTTGTTTTATCTTTCTTTTCTTTTCATTCAGTTATTACGGCTTAACATAGTCACTGCACTGTTTTCCCCATGTTTATATCTTGTTTATTTGTTTACTGATGAAGGCGGCAGCATCCTATGTTTCCTGTAATTGTGTTCTGTAAAGCTGTATTACTTCACACTATTTTATAGTTTACATTTCCACAGCTTTACCCCAGTTCCACTAATTTAATTCAAACTTTAAAAAGTACGAATACGACCAGGGCGGTACAAAGTTGACAAGTAGCTGACCACTGATGTTAGTCTGCTACAGTGAGGTCAAATAGCTGACCCATTTTAGAACACACGGCATGATGATTCAGATACAGCAGAAAGTTATTCTGTATGATGATTGGTAGGAGGTTTTTATTTAACATATCATCTCATCACAAATCTAGTTGTCACTGGCCACACAACCTATTTTTCGGGAATAAATGTGATGACTTCCACATCTATATAAAAGATGTCAATCCTATTTAAAGACCCTGCATGAGATGGATTAGTGGAGTAGGAAAATCAGCACACCCTGCAAGCTATAGATTAGTGGAATAGAGCATGAGGCAGACCGTCCAAGTGATAAATTAGTGGAGTATAGTAAGAAACAGACCCTCCAAGTGATAAATTAGTGGAATATAGTAAGAAGCAGACTCTCCAAGTGATAAATTAGTGGAATATAGTAAGAAGCAGACCGTCCAAGTGATAAATTAGTGGAATATAGTAAGAAGCAGACCCTACAAGTGATAAATTAGTGGAATATAGTAAGAAACAGACCCTCCAAGTGATAAATTAGTGGAATATAGTAAGCAGACCCTCCAAGTGATAAATTAGTGGAATATAGTAAGAAGCTGACCGTCCAAGTGATAAATTAGTGGAATATAGCAAGAAACAGACTGTACAAGTGATAAATTAGTGGAATATAGTAAGAAGCAGACCGCCCAAGTGATAAATTAGGGGAATATAGTAAGAAGCAGACTCTCCAAGTGATAAATTAGTGGAATATAGTAAGAAGCAGACTCGCCAAGTAATAAATTAGTGGAATATAGTAAGAAGCAGACTCTCCAAGTGATAAATTAGTGGAATATAGTAAGAAGCAGACCGTCCAAGTGATAAATTAGTGGAATATAGTAAGAAGCACTCTCCAAGTGATAAATTAGTGGAATATAGTAAGAAGCAGACTGTCCAAGTGATAAATTAGTGGAATATAGTAAGAAGCAGACTCTCCAAGTGATAAATTAGTGGAGTATAGCAAGAGGCAGACCTTGGTTCTTGCTTAGAGCTCCAGTACATAGTTATCTAATAGAGTTCAAATGGTTAGCCCTTTACCAGCGTAACGGGCGAAAGCGGCTTTACCCGTGGATGGGCAGAACGTCCAAAAAACGCCCATGAATACTAAGCATTGTAAAAACGCGATCTCGTGGCTTTTCATGGCTTCTGATTGTCTAATTTCTGTTTCACCGACAACTTGACAGTGTCGCTGCCAGTTGAAAGCGTGTACTTTGAATTTTCGGGATTTCTTTTTATAGTTTTGGGGGGTTTTACACTTTGTATTTCAAAATTAATATTAATAGCAGACAATGCGCAGGACCTGCAACAATTAGTAGATGCGGTTGTTGTACACAGTGAGCAACTGGGGTTAGAATTAAATTGTAAAAAGACTCAGGTTATGGTCGTCACTAGGAAGGAAGAAGTGCCACAATGTAATATACAAGTAAATGGAAATATTCTTCAACAAGTGAATCGGTACAATTATCTTGGAACAGTCATAACATCTGATGGGAGATGCCTTGAAGAGATTAGAACAAGAATCGCCATGGCGAAAGTAGCCTTTAGCAAGATGAAAAACATTCTGACCAATAAAAAGATGTCAATTGAAACGAGAAAAAGAGTGTTGAGGGGAAACATAGAGCCTGTTCTTTTGTATGGATGTGAAACTTGGACAATGTGCAGTCAAGCTGAAAAACATCTGATGGCTGCAGAAATGTGGTTTCTGAGGAAAATGCAAAGAATACCATGGACAGACAGAAAAACCAATGACCAAGTACTACAGGAGACAAATGAACATCGTAAACTGATTAGAGAAATTAGACATAGACAGTCAAAATTTTTTGGACATGTTATGAGAAGAAATGGATTGGAGAACTTAGTGACAACTGGCAAGATCGAGGGGAACAGACCAAGAGGAAGACCGAGAGGAAAATACCTGGATGGCTTGGCCACATGGCATGGACGAGACAGGAACACTGAGCTGATCCACGACACTGGTGATCAAGTGAAATGGTGAGTCATGACCGCCTACGCTTTCCGGCATGGCACATGATTGATTGATTGATTGATTTCAAAATGGATTTTGATGATTCTTCAAGTGATAGCGGAGATTTCGCTGGGTTCAATTTATGTGACATCTGGGTTCAATTTATGTGACATTGAAAGGCACAAATTTGACTATTAATCGGAGCTAGATATCAGTGATCAGCATTAGCAGTCGTGAGTCGGACTTTAAAGAAAGTGATTCTGATTCTGAAAATGTGTTTGTAAATTGCCGTATAAATGACTGACAATCACAAACAACATGTTGTATTTTGTAAATATTTGTGTTTATGTGTGGATTACCGGCAACATTCACGTGAGTAAAATATTCTGCATGCTTTTTCCATCATTTTGTTGTTTATTTCACTCAAATCTGTTGACTAACACCTTATATGTGATGTTTTTACTAACCCAAAATTTTACTGATCCTGAAAATTCTTGCCCATTCAGGGCTTAAAAACGGATGAACGTCTGCCCTGTAAAGGGTTAAAGGTATAAGGTAAGTTTAAGTAAAAATGAATTTTAAATTTCGCCACACACATAAAAACCTCTTAACCCTAGGGAGGAAGAGGATGGACAGTCAGAGTGAATGAACAATGACAGTGAATATGACATGTACCTGGAGAACTCCTCTGCCTTGGAGGTGGTGGAGGTGGTCCATGGCCCATCTGGGAATCTAGAAGACACAACAATGAAGGACAGTAAATATTTTTCTTAAGTAAATATGGTTTATTTCCTTATAGATATAACACCAATGCACCATTATTAAGCTTTGCAATGTCTCAACAAGTGATCCAGTAAATCAAATTCTGATAGTTATTAGTCTTTGCCCACATTCATCTAACACAGTGGTTCTCAACCTTGGGGAATTCCCCCCCCCCCCCCGGGGGGAATTTTAGGTTTCCAGGGGGGGGGGGGAGGAATTAAGATTATTTCAAGATCGCATTAATACAAAAACCGATTACTTGATTTTTTCCCTTCATACTTTATGGTTCTGTACGTCTCACCCATGTGAATTTCATTTTATAACGTAGGTAGACCCGCAAATCATGTTTTATGTAGACGTCTAGACTTGTTTTAGAAAGTGCTATTAAATTTAGCTTCCACTATTACGAATACTGTGTAGGGGCGGGGATGGGGGTGGGGGAGGGGGGGATTTTTAGGGTGGAAATACAAAAAGGGTTGTGGGGGGGGGGGGAAATGACGTTCTGAAAATATGGTGAAGGAGAACCACTGATCTAATAGGCAGCAGGTTCAATTCTCTCTGAGTAATGGTCCTCTGCCTCATGATCTACCAACTTGAGATACCCTGCCAGTAACTACTGAGGGAATCACTCCTCTACCACTGCAAGAGCCAATGTGGTAATTCTACCATAAGTTGCTCAAATTAATTTAACCAAAAGTTGACAGTCAATTCTGCCACAAGTTGTTCAGTTAATTCCACCAAAAGTTGACATTCAAATCTACCATAAGTTGTTCAATTCCAAAAAAAGTTGACAGTCAATTATACCATAGGTTGATCAGTTACATGATCAGTTAATGCCACCATAAGTTAATCAGTTAATGCCATTATATATTGATCAGTTAATGTCATTATATATTGATCAGTTAATATCATCATAAGTTAATCAGTTAATTCCACCATACATTGATAGCTAATTCTACCATAGGTTTTATCAGTCACTGCATACATCAAACTACGTTTAATTTAACTGTGAAATATGTCTTACATATTACGCATCCCAAACAAATAAGGTTTGTTGACTGATTTAGAATAAGTTATTACAACTGGAAATCTAAGTCTCGGTGATTGTTAAAATTATAACTAGTTCATCTGTATAGAATATGGAAAATACAATTTAAAAGTAAACATATTTCATCCGATATACAATCGTGAAACGCCACCTTTCATCAGATATACAATCATGAAACACCAGCTTTCATCCAATACACAATCATGAAACACCAGCTGTCATCTGATATACAATCATGAAACACCACCTTTCATCCGATACACAATCATGAAACACCAGCTTACATTTGATATACAATCATCTCACATCATCATGTGCCATGCCATCAAGCATGGGTGGTCACAGTTTTGCCATCTCGCTTGATCACCAGAGACCTGGATCACATCTGTCTTCCTGTCCCAATTATGCTATGTGGCCAGGTATTTATCTCTTTGCCTTCCTCTTTTAATATCAAGTTTGCCAGTTGTCACTAAGTTTTCAAGTTTATTCCAATAACATGCCCACAAAAATCTTGACTGTGTAAATCTAATTTCTCTAACCAATTTACGATGTTAATTTGTTTCTTGAAGGCCTTTTTTATTCATTATTTATGCCTGGCCATGGTATTATTTGCATTTTCCTAAGAAACCACAATTCCCCTGCTACAACATGTTTCCCCACAGACCTAGAGTGAAATCTGATTTACCTTCAGTTGCCAGCTCACGCCCAAGTTGTGAAAACTGTAGGGGGAAAACAAAAGACACAATAAAATCATTTGCTGATATACCAATATATACTGAAAATGACAACATTACAATAAAATCATCCGCTGATACAGCAATATATACTGAAAATCACAACAACACATTAAAAACAGTTGATAACATATTTATGGATAGATAATCATACAGAATTATAAGCCATGAATTGTATAGTATATTTAACTTGTAAAGAACAAGAAGCCAGCATGTAGGGTACACATTTACCAGCATGTGCAAAGATTGTAAAGAGAAACCAGTATTTATCGTTGGTAGCTAAAAAAAAATATACAGGGACAATTTTGGGGGGCATATGGTGCTAAACCCATAAGAAGGTGGCTTCTCACGGATGAAGGTGCTAGAATATGTGTGAGGGCATGAAGAATTGGGTGCAGAATACTCTCCTCCCCAAGAGAGGGGTGGTGTGTAAGCAGGCAGAATGCGCATTTGTGGGACATGTGGAAAAATGTCTCGAAATTGTACAAACTTACAGCAGGAGAAAGACACCTGGAGTCATGACCAATGTGGGTCTTCCCCATAGTGTCAGGAAGGTAAAAGGCCAAAACATTCGGGGAAGGGGAGCCTCATCTGATGATCAGAAACCCCCTGTCGTGCTTGCTCCGCGGTGGAGTTTTTATCACCGTCCAGGTTATAATTTATACATTAATTTTAGTGCAGCATGAAAACTAAAAAGATAAAAGACAATCCTTTACCAAACAGACCCAGTAGCCACTCTAACATCATCAGGGGGTTAATTATACAAAGAGACACACGGACAAAGTGATAACCAGATATGTGTGTTGCTGGCCTTCTCCCAAGACCAGGTTGGTCCCTACGTGTTGTGTAGCCCATCTCCTGACCTAATGATGAAGTTGGTGTTGGTTATATGATCGTTTGCTCAACCGTTGAAGCTTCCCACACACACGCTGCAGGAGATGGCAGCAGGCAGAACGGCTGGGCCTGGTTCGGTTGATGACCTTTGCCCCAGTGGGGGTAAACAGGGCATAGGTGGAAGAAAGCCACACACAGACACACAATCTTTCTAAACAATGTTTTCACATTGTGAATTTGAACAATGCAGTTACAAGCAATAGGTGGCACAATTAATTGCCTAGCACATTTCACTGCATCTCTCCAGGTGCATACTGCATAAGTCAACATAAAACAAAGCAGAACAGTGAATCCTTCAAGCTGAAATATACAACACACATATGCCGACAGTAGTTAAGCTGCCTACCATTGTTATTTTAAACTATGATTTCTTTTTGTATACTCAAAAATGGTTTAGCCATACAAATCGTAACTGCTTCATCAAATATTACCATTCATCCATTTTTATGTAATATAGCTGATGAAATGCAACAAAATATGCCCATGTTTATCAACCTCTCTTGCCTACATTTCCCCATATAAACTCCAAGGATAAAACATCTGTATTGATACTACAATGAAACATGATGAGAATCTACAAATATATTTTCAACAGATAAGACTTTCATCATTATTCTGGTTTACTCTACATACTTCTGAACATCCAAACATCTTGACCATCCAATCATCCTAACCATACATACATCCTGAACATCCAAACATCATGAACATTCTGAACACACACACATTCTAAACATCCAAACATCCTCAATCCCTGTATAAATACACAGAGTAATTTGAATTATTGGCAATATTGCAAGTATACTATATTCTCTATCCCATGACGCACAATATTCTACCCTACTACAACAGCTTGGAGCCGTTACAGCAGTGGCTATCCTGTTTGCCTGCCAGTCTCTTTGTCATGTGTTCGAGTCCACTTCCAGGCTGTGATTTTATTATTTATATGAGTGGCCTATGCTTCTAGGCCACGCCAGTCTAAACACGGGTACCAGGACACTTCTTGAGAAGTCAAGGCGGCCGATGTGATAGTGACCTCATCACCCATCGATCAGTCTCAAAATGAGGCTAGCATCGTCAACCCAATAAGAATCATGGTTAGTTTAGTTGACCGTCCCTGGGGGTCACTGCTGCAGCTATGGGAGTCATCGATGCAGCTATGGGGGTCACTGCTGCAGCTATAGGGGTCATCGATGCAGCTATGGGGGTCACTGCTGCAGCTATGGGAGTCATCGATGCAGCTATGGTGTTCATGCTCTGGGCAGTGCTCTCGGCGGGCTGCTTGCCGTTCCATGGAAAGAAATATGAGTCAAATGGCATTTAAAACTGAGTGCAATGAAGTCAATTCTATTACCTTTAACCTTTTAGTTGTTAAAACGTGAAGTAGGTATTGAAATGACACCAAAGGGCACATGCAATCTGATACACAGAAAGCAGCCAAAGAAACAACCAAAGAAAGGTTTATATTCATCATGCATATTATACAAAGACAATAGTTGATGCATCTTATACAAAGACAACAGTGGATGAATCTCATACAAAGATGACAAAAAGACACATCTCATACAAAGAAGACAACAATAGTTGCAACGTACGCAAAGAAGACAACAGTAGTTGCGTATCCCATACAAAGACAACATTGGATGCAACCTACACAAAGAAGACAACAGTAGTGGCAACCTACACAACACTGTTAAAGGATCACGATATAGCCAAACATATCTATATGAAGTCTGAAACAATTCAAAATGCAACCATGAGAATATGAACATCTAGCAACAATGGAAATGGAGCGGCTTACAAGAACAAAACCCACTTCTGAATCAAGCAGATCTGATTGGATTCACAGTATGGTGTTTACAAAATAAGAAACAGATTATATATTCCCGTTGGGTCCTGTGGTTGTGGATTGGATGTCTAATCTTCGTGGATAAGGGTGGAACTCTCAGAAAACCTGTCTACAAGTAAACAATTCCTCAGCAGTTGTCAATTGAAAAGAGCAGGCTGAATAAGCTGCAGCCAGGGCTAACTGTCGCACTTAGACAAACCCACCCACACAAAAGTATGTATAGTAGATACAACTCTGGTATACGCAAATTTAGATCTTCCCTGATTCTGCAGAGTTTGTGCACACTACTGAAATTCCCCTTATGTGATCTATTACAGGAGACTGGACCACAAGATATCCATATGCAATGGATGTGATCCTTCACCAAAACCAATATTAATGAATCCAATATATCTTCTTATTTTATCCTTTATTCACCCACTGGGGCTATACCAGGCAGATTTGTTCATGTCCTCCCCATATTAATTATATTTGTTTCTACTTCTCTTCTCCATGTCCATTTATGTCTTCCTCTATTTCTTTTGCCCTGTCGATTCCAGACAAAGGCTTTCTTAGTTATACCTTTTTTTTGGCATCTGCATTCGCTTGCTTAGAATTCAAGAGTGCTACTACTTCTAGATCACTGGGCTGATTTTTGTGTGTGGATTAGCTTTCCTAATTAGTAATGTCCCTCGCCATTAGGGTACCCCACTCCCACTTCTGAGGTAGTTATACTATTCTCAGGTTTTCTCACTGCATGCATTATACAGAACCAGCATTTTTTCTTGACCTCTTGGTTGACTGGTGTTTGTCTAGATCTCTCCAGGAGCTCCACAATGGTGATATATTCATACTATTTTATTCAGCAAGACACCAAGACGGTGAAAGAATACTCTGTCAACATGTTCAGGAAGTGCCAGAGTTGTATCAGTTTACAGACACAGAAGCACCTTGTTTTCATGGTGTGAGTGCAGGATGCAGGTTTTACTGTGAAGGTTCACAAGCAGGTCAAGGACTATGCAAATCTTCTTATTGTCCATGCCCTGTGAATATTGTCTGTCTCTTGTGCTGCAAATCATTTCTGATACCCACATGTTTCTCCATGCCATGTTGTCAAACTTTTCAGCATCTTCTCACTTGGTCCCCCTTTGTCTCTCTTCCCCTTCAACCTTCCTGTTGTGACAAATTTCTCCAGCCTTCCTGTTGTGACAACACTCTCCAGCCTTCCTGTTGTGACAACACTCTCCAGCCTTCCCGTTGTGACAACTTTCTCCAGCTTTCCCCTTTTCATGACATGCCCAATGACTGTCATCTTGTGATGTGAGTAGCCAGTTCTCTTTGTGAGTCAACTTCTATAAGAATATCTCCATTGCTCTTTCTGTTCTTCCACTGTGTTCTCATCATTCTTCTATACAACCACATCTCCGCAGCTTCCACATGATTCCTCACCTGTCTGCTAATTATCCAAGATTTGCTTTCATACATCAGGGTTGACTCAGTATAGCTCTTATCTCTTTTACTCACTTTAAATGACAAAGACATATGCACATAATATGCTCCTCCTTTGTTGTGACTTTCTGTTGAAATTATATCTATTATTGTTGTGTAACTAGGTGAGTTATTATTTTGCTGAACAAATTGAACAGATCACCACACAACCCTGACCACTACCTTGTTTCATGTACTGAAATTATGACTGCTCTTTGTTGTCACTCCATCCATCATGTGCCATGTCAAAAAGTGTGGACGGTCATGTTTTGCCATCTTACTCGACCACCAGAGTCATGGATCAGCTCCGTGTTTCTGTCTTGACCATGCCACGTGGCCAAGTCATCCAGGTATTTACTTCTCTGTCTTCCCCTTGGTCTCTTCCCTTTGATCTTGCCAGTTGTCACCAAGTTCTCCAATTAATTTCTTCTCACAACATGCCCAACAAATTCTCACTCTCTCTACGTCTAATGACTCTAATCAGTTTATGATCTTCATTTGTTTCTTGAAGGACTTGTTCATTGGTTTTTCTGTCTGTCCATGGTATTCTTTGCATTTTCCTCAGAAACCACATTTCCACAGCCATCAGATGTTTTTCAGTTTGTCTGCTTATTGTCCACGCTTCACATCCATACATAAGTACAGGTTCTATGTAGCACCTCAACACTCTTTTTCTCGTTTCAATTGATATCTTTTTATTAGTCAGTATGTTTTTCATCTTGCAAAAGGCTACCTTCGCAATGGCAATTCTTGTTCTAATCTCTTCAAGGCATCTCCCATCAGATGTTATGACTGTTCTGAGATAACTGTACCGGTTCATGTGTTTAAGAATATGCCCATTTACTTGTATATTACAATATGGTATTTCCTTCTTCCCAGTTTGTTGTCAATACATGTTCATTATTATTCTTAAATCTTTATCGTCAATGTTTAACATTTTCAACATTGTAATCATTTCTTTGTGTTTCACCTTACCAAAAACCTTAGTTTCAATAACGAACAAATATAGATCTCTGTTCAATTCAATCTTTCTTCCTGTTAATGTTCTCAAGATGTATATGGTGTTGTCTGTGCCTTTACCTTCAACAACTCTGCAATACTCATCTCCAATTCCTGGTTGTATTTTATTTCTTATTCTTCTCATAATTCTCATTAGTATTGTAGTCTCATGACTCATTAAACTAATTGTGTGATGTTCTCCACAACCTATTGCACCAGATTTTTTGGGTAGAGTTATGACAATATTTCAAGATATCATCATCATCATCATCATCATCATCATCATCTTCCACTTCTGCCGTCAAGCGTCGTGGGGAGGAATAATTTGCGTTCCAGCGCCCGGTGGACGGCACTGGATAGTGTCATTCCGTGAGGATATCACCACGTATATATCCACTGCTTTGGATATCATTCAACAGTTGTATCGCTTCTATACCCAATTCACCAAGAGCTTTAATTTCTTCCATACTCGTGTTACCTGGCCCAGGGGATTTACCTCTCTTTACATGTTGTATAGCATCTTCCACTTCTGTTGTCGGCACATCATACAATACACATATATTTAAATCATTCTTCTATACTTCAGCCAGGCATCTCCCAATGATGCACAGGCCCACAACCAACTCACACCCAGCCCTAAGTGGCCAACCCTCCTTAGTCGTCTCTTATGACATGCATGGAAGGTGACAGTGTATTTACTCTTTGCTTTGACTATGGGCCTGTGTAACATACTGGCAAATTAAATAATTAAAAATAAATGTAGAACACTAACCTGCTTTAAAAAAGTACACACCCAAACAACTCAAAATGCAACCATGAGAATGAAAACATGAGCAACAATGCAGGATACGAGAAGCGCAGCACAACCATGACCCACAAACAGCCGAGCGACCTGGGATACAGACTATCTATGGAAGACAAACCTGTGGGCTGCCTGAAGTAAAGACTGCCGAGAGAGGTCGTGGTGAGCCAGGTGGTGGGCTCATGTTTGTGACAGATGGTACCCGCAGACTGCTGCAGCTGCTTCTTTTATTGGAGCAGGGAGGCGAGAGGAGTTTCAACTGGGTCTCCTTACAGCGGGAAATATACAGGGACAGTTTGAATGTGGAGAAGACATATCAGACGAAGAATGATGAAACGTACACGTACGTGCGTGCATGTGAGAGAGAGAGAGAGAGAGAGAGAGAGAGAGAGAGAGAGAGAGAGAGAGAGAGAGAGAGAGAGAGAGAGAGAGAGAGAGAGAGAGAGAGAGAGAGAGAGAGAGAGAGAGAGAGAGAGAGTAGTAGTAGTAGTAGTAGTAGTAGTAGTAGTAGAGGAGCCTTCCCATGTCTGTAAGTCTACTGGGTATATGGTGCTAGCCCCCATGTTTGTATAGACCAACTGGCAACTAAGGGTTGAGGTGGTTGACACCACACTGGCGCTTTCTCTTCCCTGGATATTTTCTGAGACTCATTTTAGGCTGGGCAGACCTGGGAAGGCTGGGGGATCGAACACATGACCATCAGGTGAGCTGCAACTAGTCCTCTTAGGTACTTGAGTGTAAGGATTATAGAGTGTCCCTTGGCCACTGTGCAGGAATTATGGCGTCCCCTAGTTACTGTGTAGGGATTATAATGCCCCTTGGTTATTGCGTAGGGATTAAAGTGCTTCCTGGTTATTGAATAGGGATTATAGTTCCCCCTGGATATTGCATAGGGATTATAGTTCCCCCTGGTTACAGTATAGGGATTATAGTTCAACCTGGTTACAGTATAGGGATTATAGTTCCACCCTGGGTATAATGTAGGGATAATAGTTCCCCCTGGTTACAGTATAGGGATTAGTTCCCCCTGGTTACTGTGCAGGTATTATAGTTCCGTCTGCCTACTCTGCTGGGATGTAGTTTCCCCTGCCTACAGTGTAGGCATTATGTTGTGTCCCCTGCCTACTGTGTAAGCATGCATGTTGTGTCCTGTCTACTGTGTAGGCATGCATGGTGTGTCCCGTTTACTGTGTACGCATGTATGGTTTACCCTGTCTACTGTGTAGACATGTATGCTGTGTCCACTGTCTACTGTGTAGGCATGTGTCTTGTGTCCCATCTACTGTGTAGGCATGTATGGTTTCCCCTGTCTACTAAGTAGACATGTATGCTGTGTCCCCTGTCTACAGTGTCGGCATGTATGTTGTGTCCCATGCCTAGCATCAATGGATGTGTGGAATATCACCCGGACTACTGTCGTAAAAGTGCGTGGATTATAACAGCGCACAGGTAAATAGGACTAACGAGTTCTTTGTTTTAGTAAAAGTAGAGATTTATTGCATCTTGATGACAACTTCTACAACCTTCATACAACATGGCGTCTTCTCTCTTCCAGGCCCAGATGTTGACTGGTTCCTAACAACAAACTACGTCACGACTTGAGCATCCTTCTTCCCATTCCACCCTGATGCTCAAGCGTGCTGTAGTTTTGCCCACCCAATATACCCATACTGCTACAGGATCAGTCTCTAGCGAGGCCCTGCACCAGCTTTGATCTAGCTAATCAAGACAGAGAGGACACATATATACTGATGTATTTGCCTGAAATCAATCGACAAGTAAACACAAGAGACAGGAAATGGTGGAAATATCCTATTTTTATAAAAAAGGCATTACCTCGTTAGTTTTCTCCACGAACATATAGTCCTCTTCTTGGTAACTTCCATCGCAGCCAGACACAATCGATGACCTACTGCTGGTAATGGACACAATAACACAGGGGTCATTTATTTCAGTACATTTACAAAATGAGTCTTTTTATTTTTAAACTATAACAAAAAAATTGAAGGCTTCATGGTGAAGGGATTACAGATACAATTCTTAGTCAGGCATTCAAAGCACAGCTGCAGGCAATTTGGCAGCAGACCGCCTTGTGTTGGTCATTTACAAAATGGTATGGGTGCCGGTTGTTCAGAAAGCAATGGCAAACTACTGAACGTAAACTTGCCAAGAGATCACACACAGCAAAAAAATAAATGCTCGGGTTGACTGTGATGTCCTGTCAAGGATATGCAACTAACTAGCTATAACAAAAATTACCCCCCCCCCCCCCCCCCAAAAAAAAAGGTTACTATGGCAAATTATACCAACAGTTAAAAAGTTGGTTTCATATCCTTTACAGGATGTAGCAGTCAACTCCAACATTTATTGGCTATTTGTGATTCCTGGGCAAGTTTATGTTCAGTAGTGTCAATACCAACAGTACAGGTGTTTTACACAGTACAGATTCAAAAATCCACACAATACAGGTTATATATGCTTTACACAGTGCAGATTCACACACCCACACAATACAAGTTACATATGCTTTACACAGTACAGATTCACACACCCACACAATACAGGTTATATATGCTTTACACAGTACAGATTCACACACCCACACAATACAGGTTATATATGCTTTACACAGTACAGATTCACACACCCACACAATACAGGTTATATATGCTTTACACAGTACAGATTCACACACCCACACAATACAAGTTACATGGACCTCACATAGTACACATCATTTGGAACCTCACACAGTATGTCTACACAGGTGGGTCTGTTGTGCAGCACACACGGAGCTCATGGACTTGCACTGGCCAGGTTGAAGGGAGAACTGTTAAGGAAGACTGCAGAGCTTTAGCCATGACTACGAGCAGTTTTACCTGGAGCTCATGGCAGTAGCAAAGGCAATAGCATGGCTGGAGACTGGAAGATCGAGAAGGGCTGGGCCAGATGGTAATGGCTTGAATCTCTCAGGAGGTCAAATCTGACTAATATCTGCTTCCCTTTACTGCCAGGGCACACAGGTATAAGGTGAAATGAGCGATGAGACAGGTTTGTGGGCATGGTTGCGGTGGGGAGTAGATGAGCAATGAACCAGGCTGACATCCTGAACATCCTAAGGGAGGCAGGACGGGTAAATGACTCACGGGATGGATGTGATTCTGAAACTGTAACCAGACTGCAAAAACATCAGGTCAAATGGGGTCAAGTTAGACTAGAGTGCCATGCAGGAAGTAAAAGCAGAATAGTCAACCAATAGAGAACCAGTGTCGTCAGTCGCTACACGCTGAGAGAGATAGAGAGGAGATGATCTGAGCACTTAAGGACTTCTTTAGAACCCTACACAATACAGGTTGTACAGAACTCATATAGTATATACTCATACTCAAATATATACTCATACTCAAATAGTACACATTATTTACAACCTCATGCAGTATACGTTGCACAGAAATCATACATTTTTCACACCCCGTCACACAAGAGACTATATCATATGACTACCTTCCACTAGAGTTCTGAGACACAGAACTTGGTGTGTTGGGACGTTGATTCCCTGAACTACACGATGCAGAACTGCCACGATTCTTTCCGAAAGAAGACATATTCTGAAAACAAGAAAACAGAATACAACGTTAATTTCACAATAAGGAAACAGAAATAAACACGAAGGTTAACCCGGTCAACAAATGCCCGCAGAAGTCGGATGTGTCGGCCTAACGGCGCAAGAACGCAGCTCTGCTGTAAACAGGCACAACGCAATCACATCCGAAAAAAAACTCCGGATGAACGAAGAAGAAGAAGAAGAAGAAGAAGAAATAAACACACTTCCTACTGAATGACATAATATATATATATATATATATATATATATATATATATATATATATATATATATATATATATATATATACACAGATAGTCAGGATCCTAAAAGAACCCCTTCTCTCCAAGCTGGCTTATAGCTCCTAGAACACTGCTTGTGCACACAATTGGCCGTGCCCACAGCAAGTCTTTGATGACTGCCTACACTTCATGAATGCACACAGGAGAAACCCTGAGTAAGATCATGTCCATTTCAACTACCAAGAAATTATGTTATGAGAAAGGTGAAGGCATCATACATACGATTCTCAAAGTGAAACAGTAAAGCATATGGCAAATCATGTGCCTTGCTAAATGCGTAGGAGTTCCTGCCCACCAAAGATCTAGGTTTGTGGATCATTTCTGTTGATGATATTCCTCCACGCTACAGTCTTAGGCCATCCAGCTTCATTTCTCTCAGTTTGCCACTTCTACAGCTGATCTTTCCAGTTGTCACAATGCTTTCCAATGTTATATTTCAATATATGACCAAAGAGCGATGTCACTTACTTTTTATAGTTGTATATTTCTACTTTCATTAGCCTCTATAAGAACAATCATCGTGAACTATTCCGGCAGACACCACATCTCTGTGGCTTCCATGCTCTATCAGATGTTGTTTCATCATCTCATCTCATATTGTACCTTGCGGTATCGAGGTAAAGAACAAATAGCAAGAGAGTGCCTGTTTATGGGTTGCATGTATCGAGATTCCCATTTTTCTTTTGTCCATCGTTTACATGGTCGACTTCTTCTTCTGCTTCCATTCTGTCTGTACATCATTGCTTGTTGTGGTATACTGTTAGTTGGTAATCTAGTTATATGGCCAAACCATTTAACCTGCTGTTTTCTGATGAAATCTAGCACTCCTTTAGCCCCCCACTTTAGTCCTGATTTCTTCATTTCTGATTTTCTCTCTTCTTGATATATTGAGTATTCTACTCAGGAACCACATTTCTGTTGCAATTTTTCTGTCCTTTTATTCTGTAATTGTCAAGTCCTGGCATTGGTAGGAAGTTTGTGTTGGCAGTTATGATCTCCCCTACATATTTGAATTTACTGACTTGGTTAAGCGCTATCCTTCTATTGCACTATCACATTGTGGTGTTATCTTCTTCTCTGACTTGACCATTGTTTCTGTTTTTTTTTATATATGTGAGCCATGGCTGAGACAGTGTCCACCACAGGCTCACAAGGTACCGGGTTTGAGTCCGAGACAGGCTGAGAATTGTCCCAAGAACCATCCTATCTAATGACAACACTCGTCACCTGATCTCATGGGTAGTGAGACTGATACCTAGCCTTCTTTGGACAAGGGGACAAAAAGGAGGTCCTGTGTTCAAGTTGTGAACGTTAAAAATCCCAAGACAGTTGGAAATCACAAAGAGTAGGCTATAAGGCCAGTGGCCTGGCAAAACTGCTAGGAAGGAAAACCTCTCCACGAGTAGATGGAGCCCGTTACCTGGGATGGAAACTGTCTAGAGGAGGCAAATGTTACACAACTGTGTGCACAAGTTGGACACACTGACCCCCTTCAGGAGTATGACTAGGTGTGACACATTCCCCTCGAAAGAGCAACGAAGAAGCAGAAGTTTTCTTGATATTCAAGTAAGGACATTTTTTGTCTGTACTATCTATTCAAGTTGAGAAGCCTCGGTGGCATTGTAAGATAGAAACCCGCTTTCAACCCAGTGTTCATTTGCCTGTACTATCTATTCAAGTTGAGAAGCCTTGGTGGCATAGTCAGCTAGAAACCCGCTTTCAACCCAGTGTTCATTTTTTTGGAGCTCGCTTGCTTTGAACTTAAGCATAGTCAATACACACTGCTAATTCAATTTTGCGTGTGAATTAGCTTTACCTATTAACAGTGCCCCTCGCCATCAGGTGAACCCACTCTGACTTCAGAGGTACTTGTAATTAACGTCCTCAAGTCAAGGATGATAGGTCAACATTTTAGTCCACCTGTCCAGTATTGGGGTTGAACCCCTTACCTCAGCATCAGCACACCGGATGTTTAAGAACATGCGTTCTTATCCATTTGGCCATGTTGACCTACGTCCAGTGTTCAAGAGTTCAATAAAATTTGGATTTAAAAAAAACTGGGCTCCCAGGTCCACCCAACCTAAACTGGGCACCAAGAATCTGCTAGGATGGCTGGCATGACACTGACCACATCAACCACAGAGTGCCAATGGGTTTATGAAAATATGGGTCAGGCATGGTATGGCTCGTAAAAGGATCCTGGACTTATCTGTTACTTTTCAAGTTTCATATATGAACCAAAAGTGATTTCCTATATCTTTTATTATCTTTTATTCAAGCTTCACATATGAACCAAAAGTGATTTCCTTTATCTTTTATCTTGGCACTGTGCTTCAACATACCTGATAGCCCATGCTCTTCCTCATCTTGACAAACATGTCAACAAGGCTTTTGTGCAAGGGCTGCATCTCTGCACTGGCAAACTGCCCATGGATGGTCAGACCTTGCTCTAGTAGCTGAATCTATGTGAATTATATATATATGGCATGTAATCAGCTGCGGTATGGATCAGAAACACGGCTGAAACAATTCATAAAAAAACTACAAACATTCATTGACTGGTGCTTGTGAAGAATAAAGGACTAATAAAGTACAACCGAATTACTAATGCATTACACATACTAATGCCAGACATGAAACATGTTGTTAAGAGAATAAGACATTTGATTAGCCAATACAGAACTGGTACGACCAGTTAATATATGCTGCCGGAGCACATAAGGACCTGTTCGGAGTGTCATGATCTGTACTAATCACTAATACTAATGCACTAGGGACAGAACTAGACAGAAATGCACAGCTACCTGTGCTGAACCACCACCACCATCATTTATCATGAAAACTGGTGGTGTAGGTATCCATGGATCTCTGTCTTCAAAAAATGAACTTTGGACATATATGTCCGGGTAGAAAGGGTCCTGTGGGGTCAAGATTAATTCTGTTGATGATATTCCTTCCATTGTCTTAGGGTATCCAGCATCATTTCTCTCTGTCTGCCCATGCCACTTCCACGACTGCTCTTTCCAGTGGTCATGATGTTTTCCAATGCCTCTCTTCTCCTCACACGACCTTCTTATATTTGTCTGTAATGTTCCATTCTCCTCACACGACCTTCTTATATTTGTCTGTAATGTTCCATTCTCCTCACACGACCTTCTTATATTTGTCTGTAATGTTCCATTCTCCTCACACGACCTTCTTATATTTGTCTGTAATGTTCCATTCTCCTCACACGACCTTCTTATATTTGTCTGTAATGTTCCATTCTCCTCACACGACCTTCTTATATTTGTCTGTAATGTTCCATTCTCCTCACACGACCTTCTTATATTTGTCTATAATGTTCCATTCTCCTCACACGACCTTCTTATATTTGTCTGTAATGTTCCATTCTCCTCACACGACCTTCTTATATTTGTCTAATGTTCCATTCTCCTCACACGACCTTCTTATATTTGTCTGTAATGTTCCATTCTCCTCACACGACCTTCTTATATTTGTCTGTAATGTTCCATTCTCCTCACACGACCTTCTTATATTTGTCTGTAATGTTCCATTCTCCTCACACGACCTTCTTATATTTGTCTGTAATGTTCCATTCTCCTCACACGACCTTCTTATATTTGTCCGTAATGTTCCATTCTCCTCACACGACCTTCTTATATTTGTCTGTAATGTTCCATTCTCCTCACACGACCTTCTTATATTTGTCTGTAATGTTCCATTCTCCTCACACGACCTTCTTATATTTGTCTGTAATGTTCCATTCTCCTCACACGACCTTCTTATATTTGTCTGTAATGTTCCATTCTCCTCACACGACCTTCTTATATTTGTCTGTAATGTTCCATTCTCCTCACACGACCTTCTTATATTTGTCTGTAATGTTCCATTCTCCTCACACGACCTTCTTATATTTGTCTGTAATGTTCCATTCTCCTCACACGACCTTCTTATATTTGTCTGTAATGTTCCATTCTCCTCACACGACCTTCTTATATTTGTCTATAATGTTCCATTCTCCTCACACGACCTTCTTATATTTGTCTGTAATGTTCCATTCTCCTCACACGACCTTCTTATATTTGTCTATAATGTTCCATTCTCCTCACACGACCTTCTTATATTTGTCTGTAATGTTCCATTCTCCTCACACGACCTTCTTATATTTGTCTGTAATGTTCCATTCTCCTCACACGACCTTCTTATATTTGTCTGTAATGTTCCATTCTCCTCACACGACCTTCTTATATTTGTCTGTAATGTTCCATTCTCCTCACACGACCTTCTTATATTTGTCTGTAATGTTCCATTCTCCTCACACGACCTTCTTATATTTGTCTGTAATGTTCCATTCTCCTCACACGACCTTCTTATATTTGTCTATAATGTTCCATTCTCCTCACACGACCTTCTTATATTTGTCTGTAATGTTCCATTCTCCTCACACGACCTTCTTATATTTGTCTATAATGTTCCATTCTCCTCACACGACCTTCTTATATTTGTCTGTAATGTTCCATTCTCCTCACACGACCTTCTTATATTTGTCTGTAATGTTCCATTCTCCTCACACGACCTTCTTATATTTGTCTATAATGTTCCATTCTCCTCACACGACTTTCTTATATTTGTCTGTAATGTTCCATTCTCCTCACACGACCTTCTTATATTTGTCTATAATGTTCCATTCTCCTCACACGACCTTCTTATATTTGTCTGTAATGTTCCATTCTCCTCACACGACCTTCTTATATTTGTCTGTAATGTTCCATTCTCCTCACACGACCTTGTTATATTTGTCTGTAATGTTCCATTCTCCTCACACGACCTTCTTATATTTGTCTGTAATGTTCCATTCTCCTCACACGACCTTCTTATATTTGTCTGTAATGTTCCATTCTCCTCACACGACCTTCTTATATTTGTCTGTAATGTTCCATTCTCCTCACACGACCTTCTTATATTTGTCTGTAATGTTCCATTCTCCTCACACGACCTTCTTATATTTGTCTGTAATGTTCCATTCTCCTCACACGACCTTCTTATATTTGTCTGTAATGTTCCCCTGTCATGAGCTTGTTCCATGCACTTGTTGCTAGTTACTAGACAGACTTCTGTGAATCAAGGGGAGAGAAGATCCTGGGCAGGAAACACGTTGAAAAAACCTCCCAACAGTTTAATTAGGAATAGTCCTGACTTGGAACTCACTGGACAAATAATATCCATAAAATACATGAAGTATTTGTCACGGATTACCTTCAACTATCTGCATACTGGGGAGTCAATTATCTTTAGCCTGGTTAAACAAACATCACTAGGCTCATTAAGCAATAATTTTTAGCCTGGTTAAACAAACATCATTGAACGCAATAAAATCTTGTAATTTTGTGAAACAAACATCATAAGTATCATTAATAAATCACCATTTGTTTGGTTACATAAACATCATATGGCAAACCAATCATCTCCAGAATGGTTACCTAAACATCTCTTGATTGGTTAATTATCTTTAAACCAGCCAATCATCACTTAGACCTTCAGTGTCAGTCACCTTCAGAAAGTTTAATCAAACCAATCAACAAACTAACCTGTTCTAAGATAACTGACTTCAACTGTTCAATGTGTGTTGCTTCCCCTGGGTATCTGACCACATATTCCTCATTGAAGAATGCCTGCAGCAGAAACGGACACATTAGTGTACACAAATACACATAACTGTGACTGGAACATCACTTAACTCTCCACCTATCACTCTCACACCACTTAACTCTCCACCTATCACTCTCACACCACTTAACTCTCCACCTATCACAATATTTCCTGTGCTCTTTTTCTCATCATATGACCAAAAAACATCGTGTGGCTCTTTTTAATAGTTCTATAAATGCTCTACCTTTATTAGTCTTTACCAGATATTGGTTGTTAGATACTCTGGCTGTCCAAGGTATTCGCAATATATGTCTCAGAAACCACATCTCCGTTACTTCCAAGCTATTCCTAATTTGCAGGTTCACTTTCTAGGATTCACTGCCATATAGCAAAACATGTGCTATATAAATATGTGATGCGAGTGACTTATTACATTCACATTGGTCCTAGACCAGTGGTTCTCAACCTTTTTTGGCCCATGCCTCCCTTTACCATATGTTCAGAATGCCATTCCCCCCCCCCCCCTTTTTGAATTTCCTTCCTATAAATTCCCCCCCCCCCCCCACAGTATACATAAAAATGGAAGCTAAATTTAATAACACATACTAGAACAAGTCTAGACATCTACATAAAATGTGATTTGCAGGTCTACTTATGTTATAAAACGAATTTCATTAGGGTGAGAAGTACAGAACCGTAACATTTAGAGGGAAAAACAATATCAAGTAACTGGTTCTTGTATTAATGCGATCTTGAAATAATCTTAATTCCCCCCCCCCCTGGAAACCCTAAAATCTCCCCCCCCCCCCCCCCCCCCCACAGAATTCCCCACCGGTTGAGAACCACTGTCCTAGACTATAACTCAAGCTTCTTATTATCTTGAAATGATCCACAAATGTCATTCAGGATGTGCCACTTTTCCAGTGAGAGATGAACACCATACCCGCAAGCCACTCCACCCACTTGGTTGAGCTGGGTCAGTGAAAAGATGTTACCATGCTCCACCGATGTCTTAAGAAGCAATAAGGGAGAGTTGGCATGAGACCGGATACCTCAGCCATAGCTGAAAAATCCAGCCACTCATGAACAAGTGTTTACAAAAGTTTTGGCATGGGAGTCTATGCTCTATTGGGTGATGAAAAGCAGAAGACAATGGTACATCTTTATTTGTGGTGTAATCAGGATACTCCATGCTTCAGTCCTTGGAAGCTTCACAGTATCCATGTGTATGCACATGCTGTGACCATTTCAGATTTTTTATGCATCATCTGCCTAACAATAGGAAAATTGGACACATTATATAATCTGTAGTCAGAGAATCAGCCATTGCAGGTTAAAATATCATTCATCTACTTCAAAAAATGAACATTGGACATACATGTCCGGGTAGAGAGGGAAGACAAACAACAGAATATGCTTATTCAGGGTAAGAGAATTATTATGAAGATTTCTGATCATTCCACCATGAACCTTAATTGTGTAGTTGCCTATTTTGGTTGTTTAAAAGCATTCTTTACATTAAAAAATTGCTTGTGTCCCCTTAACTTCTATATCAACAAACAAAATATTCTATTGGGGGAGTGCAGTGGCTCCTTACAAAACTGTAGAGTTGTGGCTGACTTAATGAGACCTTGCTTATGGTAAGAGAAGGCAAAGATGTGTTGATAACTAAAAGCACAATAAGATTCAGAGTGAATGGTGCAGTAGATGAAGAAACAGAAATGGGGAGGATCAAGAAGAAGATACAAATTAACTAACTTTAGGGAGGTCAGCGTGGACAAAGGGACTTTAAGATATAAATTACAAGTACCTCTGAAGTCAGAGTGGGTTCGCCTGATGGCGAGGGACACTGGTAATAGGGAAAACTAATCCATATGCAAAAATCAGTCCAGTGCACTAGAAATAGCTGCACGTGTATGGACTACACTTGGGTTCAAAGCAAGAAAATGCAAAAAAAAAAAAAAAAAAAAGACAACTTTATTTTCATACGAATAAACATTGAATATGCAGATGGAACTAACATTCTTCCCTTCGTATCTCTACTTTCATTCATAAATCTATTGTTAGGTTAATCTTAAAGAAGAAAAAAAAATATGCACACAGGATAAGAAGAAGAATTTCTATAGGAGTAGGAAGAGGAGAAGAAGAAATAGAGAAGAAGAGAAGAAGTAGAAAATGAAGAAGAGGAGGAAACAGTCAAGACAAATAAAAAACAAAACAATGTTAACAAAACTTCAATCCAACCTCCTGATATTTGGGAATGCCACCGTTAACAGCCCCACTGATCACTCCCTGCAGACGCATCTCCAGATGGCGAAGAAACTGTTCAGGGTTCAAGCGGGCATTCTCCGTGCTGGACCTCAGCTCAGCGTTCATCTGGATAACTGTGTCAGTAGCTGTCTGCACCGGGTTCAGCTGGACCACACGGGTACTGATGGCCTCATACCATCGGAGGATTCCTGGCAACTTGTATGAGGTTTGTATTACTGTCCGTTCCAAACACAGCGTCTGTTTCAAGGGAAAATTGGTAAACATTTTGAAGACAATTCTTAAAAGAAGACTGTAGGGATATAATCTATATTATTCTAGTATTCTAGGCCTTAATCTTAGAGGTCAGCATCGCGGAGCTTCAACTTTCGGTGCACTGATGGGTTGTGGGTTCAATTAATAATCGCGTCTTGCTCAGAAAGCAATGGCAAACTCATTCTTTCATTCAGTAGCATGTCCTTTGCAGAACCTCGCTTCCATAACAACCTTCCGGAAAACTTCTCTGTCATAAGCAAGACGTTTAGCAATTTACACCTTATATCACTTGCTAAGTGAGAAAGGAAACTGGTCACTGACCTAATAAACATTAGCTTGTTATTACCTGAGGAATGTCCCTAGTGCAGTGATGTCTATTCTTATATTACACATTAAGCATGAAGTATTACGCCCATGTTACTGTGGACCATAAGGAAAGCAAACAACAGTACCACTGTGACCTAGCATGCATGTCACAAGAGGAGACCAAGGAGGGCTGGTGTGGCACTAGCTCCCTCATCTCATACAAAACTTACCTGCAAAATCCAACCTTTCATGAACAAGTCTGCAAAGAGCTTGTCATGAATTGGTTGAAGGTTTACACTTCATTGGGGACTTTTAAAAAAACAAACAGAAGAAGTGAAGAAGGTTCAGATTTAAGTAGCATTTCACACACTTACAGTAACAATCCAGTTACATTATGTCCTTCAATCTTCGTAACTGACCTTGAACTCGTTGTTTGGGTCCTTGCCATCCCGGTGGTAAGGCCTATCAAACTGGAATGTGTCCACCTCATTGGTGTTATAGAAACAGGAGATTTCACTGGGGACTTCTTTGCCAGCAAACTCTGGCCGCTCGGCTGGGACGGGTTTGACACTGACAATCTGGATATCTGTGGACAGGCAGCAGTCAATTAAAGGATTCTGTTACAAATGCATTTACAAACACATTTACAAACAAACCCAACACATTTACAAACAACACTAACAAATTTACAAACAACACAAACACATTTACAAACATATTACAAACAAAACAAACACATTTACAAACAACACTAACACATTCACAAACAACACTAACACATTTACAAACATATTACAAAGAAAACACACATATTTACAAACAACACTAACACATTCACAAACAACGCTAACACATTTACAAACAAAACAAACACATTTACAAACATATTACAAACAAAACAAACATATTTACAAACAACACTAACACATTCACAAACAAAACAAACACATTTACAAACAAATTACAAACAAAACAAACACATTTACAAACATATTACAAACAAAACAAACATTTACAAACAACACTAACACATTCACAAACAAAACAAACACATTTACAAACATATTACAAACAAAACAAACACATTTACAAACAACACTAACACATTCACAAACAAAACAAACACAATTACAAACATATTACAAACAAAACAAACATATTTACAAACAACACTAACACATTTACAAACAAAACAAACACATTTACAAACATATTACAAACAAAACAAAAATATTTACAAACAACACTAACACATTCACAAACAAAACAAACACATTTACAAACATATTACAAACAAAACAAACACATTTACAAACAACACTAACACATTCACAAACAAAACAAACACAATTACAAACATATTACAAACAAAACAAACATATTTACAAACAACACTAACACATTTACAAACAAAACAAACACATTTACAAACATATTACAAACAAAACAAAAATATTTACAAACAACACTAACACATTTACAAACAAAACAAACACATTTACAAACATATTACAAAGAAAATAAACACATTTACAAAGAAAACAAACACATTTACAAACAACACTGATACATTTACAAACAAAACAAACACATTCATAAACAACACTAACACATTTACAAACAACACAAACACATTTACAAACAACACACTCATTTACAAACAAACATATTTACAAACAAACTAGTTTACAAACAAACAAACATATTTACAAACAAAACACACTAATTTACAAACAAAACAAACACATTTACAAACAATACAAACTTATTTACAAACAAAACAAACATATTTACAAACAAAATAAACACAATTACAAACAAGAACAACTCACACTGAGCATCTCCATGTTTCAAAGACTCATCCGGCGGACAGTTAGTTGTGAGGATGGTGGCTGATGGGTACTCTGTTGTCAGCTGATTCATGATGGTGGCAAGTTTCAGACATTCATCCCCACGATAGATAAAAGCTTTGTTCTGAGTTAAGAAAGAAAACAAAATACAAGGAGTGTGGTAGGTATCATCATGATAGAAATGGCTAGTCCATGGTTTGCTATCTCACACAACCATCAGAGCCTCGGGTCTGGTCAGGGGTTTGTCCCAAGTATGCCATATGTCCAAGCCATCCAGGTATTTATGTCTTTGTTGAGAATCTCTCAAATGTAACATTAGTAGAAACTATAAATAAAACAGAGTTTTAAAGGCAAGTGGACCAACTTCATTGCACTGAGCTTTATCCCATATGGCTCGGTCTCTTTCTGCAAGATGGCCTGCCGAAAGCGTCGCACAAAACACAAATTCCATAGCTCGAGCGACAACTCCCAGGAGGCTCTGAGAATTCTGCACCCATGAACTGAATGATTTAGGCCCGAATCGAACCTACAATCTTCGAAGCGCAAGGTAGGCAGAGTAACCACTTCACCACGAAGACTCCCTGAATGTATAAATTTGTGGATGCATGATGTGACTTTTGTTGTGTTAGTGAGTGTAACTGTCAGTTTGTTCGTTTACCCAGAAGCTTTCAATGGGGTAGACCACAATTATACTGGCAGAAGGTCAGGGTATCCGTCGTCGTCGTCGTCGTCGTCGTCGTCGTCGTCGTCGTCGTCGTCGTCGTCGTCGTCGTCGTCGTCGTCGTCGTCGTCGTCGTCGTCGTCGTCGTCGTCGTCGTCGTCGTCGTCGTCGTCGTCGTCGTCGTCGTCGTCGTCGTCGTCGTCGTCGTCGTCAGCAGCAGCAGCAGCAGCAGCAGCAGCAGCAGCAGCAGCAGCAGCAGCAGCAGAAGAAGAAGAAGAAGAAGAAGAAGAAGAAGAAGGTCAGGGTAGAATATTCTGCTTTAAAGGCTTCAGGGCCAAACATAAAGGAGGTTTGAACCACACATGGTCCACAATCACATGAACAAGTATTATAATGCAAATTTGCATTCACTGAGCGTTAAAACTGCGGAAGATACCACAAAATGACACAAATAACACGGTGACCCTATTATGGTGATACATGGTCCTTCTGTCCAGATGAGAGGTCACATTTGGCAATATATTATCTTCCGCAATGAATCAGGTAAGCAAGAGATAATCAAACACTGTTTAGATGGGACAGTGTTCCGTTAGGTGGGGGGGTCATAATTATTGAACTACAGTATATCATTCACATGGCCTGGATTAATACAGACTGCAGCTGCTACAGTACAGACAGGACCATTAAGCCTTAGTATTTCTCAAAGGAGACATTTCTGAGAAAATTAACATTGTTGAACATGACGTAGTATGACAGAGATAAAGCATATATGGATGCTGACTTAGCACGGTTGCAAGACAAAATCACAACAACCTCATCCTTTCACTTGTGTTGAAATAAACTGCTTTTAGACTGAATAGAAGTCCAGTTTGCTGCATCAATGAATTCATTACAAGGCCACAATGGCTCTAAGCTCTTCTCATGCATCAACAGCTCTCTCTCTATCTACAGATATCAGCCTCTCCATCACTTCTTCAATAATTCTAAGGGACAGAAATGGAAGCCATGAGTTTCCAGAGATGGAGTGTAAAGAGAAAAAACTTAGGGAGAGGGTAAAGAGATAGTTTAAAATATTAGTCGCAATTAATCTCAGCCAAATCGCCAGCAGCTGTGTTTTGGACGCGGCATGCGAGATTACCTGCCGGCTCTGGTTTTAGTTTCAAGGGGCAATAAATGATAAAAGCTTAAGGGGAGTGTAAAGCAATAAAGTTTAAGAGGGGGTTGAAAGAGATATAGTTTTGGGAGTGTAAAGCGATAAAGTTAAAGGGGAGTGTATGTGTAAAGAGATATAGTTTTGGGGAGTTTAAAGTGATAAAGTTTAAGGAGAGTGTAAAGAGAAAAAGTTGACATGGGAATGTAAAGAGATAGTTTATGGGGAGTGTAAAGAGATAGTTTATGAAGAGTGTAGAGAGAGACACAGTTTATGGGAAGTGTAAAGAGATAAGTTTATGGGGAGTGTAAAGAAATAAGTTTAAGGAGAGCGTAAAGAGATGAAGTTTATGGGGAGTGTAAAGATATACAGTTTATGAGTGTAAAGAGATAAGTTTATGGAGAGTGTAAAAAGATAAAGTTTAAGGGGAGTGTAAAGAGACAGTTTATGAGGATTTTATAGAGACTGTTCTTGGGAGAGTGTAAAGGGATAAGTTTATGGGGATTGTAAAGAGAGGCAAGTCACAGGGAGTGTAAAGAGATTAAGTTTATGGGTAGTGTAAAGAGATTAAGCTTACGGGGAGTGTAAAGAGATGAAGTTTATGGGGAGTGTAAAGATATAAGTTAATTGGGAGTGTAAAAGAGATAAAGTTTATGGGAGAATTGACTGGAGTTTCTAGAGATGAAAGTGTAGAGAATTTCAAGAGACAGAAGTGTAAAGAGATGTAAGTGACTGAAGTGTAAAGAGATGTAAGTGACAGAGTGTAAAAAGATGTAAGTAACAGGGGGTGCAAAGAGATCAAACTGACAGGAAGTGTAGAGTTAAAATTTCCTCTGAAGTGCAAAATGATATAAGGGACAGGAGTTTCCAGAAAAAGAAGTAATGGGGAACACAATGTCTGTACACAACATTGGGATCTATATTTTTATTACAAACTGTTTGTATAAACAATTTCCATCATGAGCTCACCTTGAGATACGGAGGGAAAGTGTTGCCATAGTAAGCAACTCTGTAGTAGCTGGGGTCCTGGCGTAGCTTATGTCCTTCCAAAATCTGGTACAAGAACGATGCCTGTTTTTGCTGCAAGTACAAGCCAAATACAAACTGGCATCAGAAGAAGACAGTCCATTTTCTATGGGCATGTCATGAGATGGGGAGAGTATGTTGTCACAATGGGAAGGTTGGCGGGGAAAAAGAGGCAGAGACAACCGAGAGAGAAGATGCTGGGAAATTGTACATTATGGCAAGGTGGAACGTAGGTATCAGAAATTATTGGCAGCACAAGAGACAGAAGGCTGTGGACACACATCAACAATACAACATGGCAAGGACTATAAGACAAGCCAAATACAAATTAAACCAATCAAATCAAGGAAGAGAAACTATAAACAATTTCATGACAGATATCTGTATACAGAAGTCTAATTAACTATATCTGACTTCAGAACATCATTTGGAAAAAAAAACTAAACAAGCAAAGGTCTCTTTTACACAACCAAGGACCACTGGGCATATGGTGCCAGACCCATATCTGTATAGACCAAACAGCACTCAGGGGTTAATGTGGTCGGTTTCATGCCTGTTGCCTTTATTTCCCCGGGCATTTCCTGATACCCATATAAGGCTGGGTCGACATGGAAGCGAAGGTGAATTTCACAACTGCCCTGGTACGGATTAAACCCAATGCCACCGGTGTTGAGTGTCTCGCCACCATGCTACCGTGAAGGCCATCATCATTTATAGGAATGGCAAGGTTTTAACAGAAAGTAAAAAATGCACTAGAAAGGTGGATGGGGTACTGAAGAGACATACAGAGACACGACAAAGAGCCAGATAATGTATATGAAAGCAAAGAGAGAGACCCAGAACCTTAATTAGAGTACGACAAGCAATACAAGTCTGAAGAAAGGCAAGTCACCAGGCTGTGATGACATACAAACAAAACTAATACAGACAGGAGGCGAAGCCAGAATCCATATCTATAATGTACCACGTGTGAAGATATGGAATAGTACTGTTTGACGCAAAGTGTGAAGAGGTAAAACTGCTTGGGACATTTTAGTTAAGGCCATATTATTATGCCTTAATGTAGTGACTTTAACGTCATTTCTGTGTTGCTGTTTTGTTCCTTGCTGTTGTTTGGTGATGAAGACTTGTCGTCGTTCCTTTCTTCTGGTTTTGGTATTGTTATTTTGTAGCACTAACCTACGCTTTGGTGCAGTGAAGTCATGACTAGAACATTACGTTGACAATGACATGAGTATGGTCGGCAGAAGGTTCAATGTCTGCAATCACCGTTGACTATTGGAGGGAATGACTGACCACTTATTCCTCCGTGCACTCAGAACTAAAATATTTTATAAAACTAGGACTTCACATATCCACAACAGTTCCTGCTAAGGGACTTTTGATTTAATTTATGTATATTCAACTTACACTTTGTGTTTTACAATTGTTTACATAGTAGCAAAGATGAACACGTAAGTAAAAACAGATATATCACAATCAACAAAGAGTTTAAAAAACACATCAAAACAAAAATAACACACAACCCAAAGTCTGATTAAAATTGTTAAAAGTAGAAAACTCAGGAATACTGGGATAGCAACAATATATACAAATGCTTGTGTTTTGTGTGTATAAATGTACCCTGACAACAAGTTTCTTTTAATACAGATTTCACTTAATATTCAAGTTACAAAGATAACTTCATACACTTGTATATGACTGGATCAAGACTAGCTGCCCACTCACCAAGATCTGCCCAAGTTTCTTGTACTGGAATGTCTTCTCGTAATAATCAGCCAGCTCTTTGCACAACGGAATACCATACTCCCAGGCCTGGGGATTTTCAAATGAAGAATGTTCAAGTTAAAAACATACACAGTTCTTACAGACGTGACACAGATAACATCTGTCATGGTTGCCCCGACTTTCGGGGCAGCTGAACAATGGAGGATGTGCTCTGCCATCAAGGTATTCAGCAGTTGGCAACAGTCAGTAGACTCTACTGATCAAAGCTGTTTTTGTCTGATGATTTGTCAATGCTTTCTACTGTTTCTTCGGTCCTTTATCCCTCATTGCAGCATAGGTTAAAAAGCATTATCCTGGTGTGAAAAAATACAATCATAAGACTAAATGTCATGGCAGGGCAGACCAGATCCTAAGCCTGGACCGACAGCTGGTCTAGGATAGAAGCTTCAACAAGCGGACAGTTAGAGCATTGCTTTGCTGATCCGGCAGCTTCTACAGCTTGACTTGTTCCAGGTGAATTGGTGTTACCTTTCCTCTGAAGTAAGCTAAGTAGGCCGAGAGATGGAACATGCTGCATGGGCAACACATGGTCTCTACAATTCAGCCCAGGCTTTGTACTATGGAGAGGCATAACTCCATCCATGGTCCCTGCCATGGGTTGTAGTTATTGTGCTTCTTCTTGAAGCACACTGTAACAAACTGTCAAGATGGCAAGGGGCCAGTTGTAGCAGTAGATTCAATGGTATCTGATTAGATCCCTAGGTTTGCTCCAAAGTGGTGATTCTATCATACCATTTTATTTCTTGTATTTCGTGCAGGTACCATCTAATGAATGTTTGTAGTGTTTTAATAACTGTTTAGTCATGCTCCATATTTCTGATTCATACAGTATTACTAATTTAATGTTAGAGTTAAATATTCTCAGTTTGGTTTCTTTTTTCTTTTTTTTTGCGTTCGCTTGCTTTGGACTCAAGCGTAGTCCATACACACTATTTTATAGTAGTGATGGTCTGAATTTTGTGTGTGGATTAGCTTTCCCTATAAACAGTGTCCCTCGCCAACAGGCAAACCCACTCCGACTTCAGAGATACTTGTAATTTACGTTCCCAAGTCAAAGACGACAGGTCAACATTTTAGTTCAGCTGTCCGGAGTAGGGGTTGAACCATTAACCTCGGTATCAGCACACCGCATCTTACATGCGTTCTTACCCATTCAACCATGCTGACCTGCTGTTTGGTAGTGAATGTAACTTGTCTAATGCTTTGGGCAGAAAACAATCAATGGCTGTGTCAAGAATGGATGAGACAGAAAACCCAACACATCAGCAGCTGCTGAAGATGCACTGAGGTGGTCTTGCAGGTGTACAAGGCAATGAGAGAGCTGGTGCACAGAGCATCTGTGGTGGAGATACGGACAGTAAGGAGAGAAATAGTATGGTTATAAAACAATCTCCACATGAATGATGATACAAGAAATAAAACAAAGCCAAACAAGCCAAAGGCTGTGAGATAAAAATATGAAATGATATGTGACCCTGACAGAAAGGAGAAACTCAGTGGTCAAAGCAGGTGAATATACAACATTTATGAGAACAACTAAGATGAATCATTTATACAGACTGCTAAAGAAGACTCAGCACCTTTGAGGATAGCTAGTGGATAGTGAAGCATCATGAGCCTCATAATAGAAACAGAAGTAATAGCATCTAGAAATCTACTAAGGGAGATGGTTGGTGGTAAATCCTCTACAAGACTGGGTTTCTTTAAGTTCAATGCATTGAATGTGAGGTTGTTTCAGCCCTGAAAACAGCTTGTATCTATCTAAATGAGACTGGTGTTGAATCTTTCAAACCACCCAAGTACCAACTCTTTAGGGACTGCATTATCAAAGCTCTCCTTCCCCTCTTCCAGCTTAGAAACCAACAAGTTTTTAAGACCAAGACAGAAATTTCAGAAATACAAATGGATGTCATCAGGGCATGATTCAGCATATTACAAGTGGACTAACTTGTGTATGGTCAAGGTTTCAATGTTAACTCCACAGGTTTCAGGTGTTCCATTGTCTTTATAACCCTTGGACAATCTTCATTATTGCCACATTGATATGTACTGCTACAGATAAACAGTCCTGGGAGACCATCGTTACCAACCTATCCACTGTGGCACCCTGACATCCCACAGACTGAGGTAAGCTCTCTCTCTCTCTCGCTCTCTCTCTCTCACTACACATTTCCTCACACTCACTTTCTCTCTGTCTCACTTTCTCATTCTCTCTCAGTTACTCCAGTCATTACCTATCACACTCACTCTTTCTCTCTCACACTCACTTCCTCATTCTTTCACTCTCATTCACTCTCTCTCAATCTCTCTCACTCACTCCTGATTCTCTCTCAGTCACTCTCTATCACACTCTCATCCTCACTGTCTTTCACACTCCCGTACAGTCACACTCCCGTACAGTCACAAACCCTAGCATATATTCCACACCTTCCCCTTGTCAAAGCAGTCCATGATGCGAGAAAACAACTCCTCCTTCCTCTCAGCCTCTGTCTGTAGTGGATAGGACATCTCCTCCGGATGCATCACCTTTGACCAGGACAGCAGCTGTGCGTACAGCCTTAGGGTCAGCCCCGCCTCCACAAAGTTGCTGGCCGAGTAATGCAGCTCATACAGGCGAGAGATGTAGCGGATGTACATATCACGGCGACTGTCCTTATAGAAATTCTGAAAGCAAAATAAAGACAACAACCATGTCTGTATGTTTATATAAGGTTAGTTCCACAGCAACCCGATCTCTATCCTTACCCTGAAGAAGATAATAAACTAATACAGAACTGGTGGTTTACTGAAGAGGGGCTCCCTAAACATATTTTTTTACGGCGAGCTGCGTTGTGGTAAATGCTCCCAAGGCGGCCTGAGGAAATGCTTTAAAGACACTCTGAAGATCTCACTGATAGCTTTTGGAATTCACTTGGGAGCCTGCTGCCAAAGACCGAAATTCATGGCGTACATTATTACGCATGGGTGCAGTCACTTGTGAAGCAACCAGGACTGCAAGAGCTGTGAAGAAAAGGCTGGACAGAAAAACTATTCCAGGAGATCCTCCTCCTGGAACATCATGTATTCTTTGCCCACATTGTTAAAGAACATTTCAAGCCAAAATAGGCCTTATCAGCCATCTTAGAACTCATGGCTCCATACTTTCAACTCCACTGGATGAAATGAATGGTCATCATCATTCTTGATGGACAAACAACATCACATCACTGGGGAGGGAATCCAGCACTTATGGACTGAATGGTTCGATGTGCAACGAGGATGATCTGTCGACTAACTAACATACCAGGTCAGGTCAGTCTCAAAGCAGATGCTGCCATTAGGGTGCGAGCTGCTGGGTTATCACATTTCCAGGCCACTTTGTATGAGTTGAGGTGTTCAGTTATCTTCCTTATCACATTTGCTTCTTATGCAAATCCCAGTTAATTGTCTGGCATCCATTTTGTGTAGCTGGGTCAACCCCCAGAGCTGTGCTGGGATCGAACGCGGATCACTATCTTTGCAGACAAGCGCTCTATGCATTATGCCCCTATCTCTCCCCCCCCCCCCCCCTCCCTGAAATCCAGCCGACTTCATCAAGCGTCACTGCCAGCCAACCAAACTTAACCCCTCAGAATCATCAGTACCCTGACTTCAAGTTTTTCTTTGTCTAAAATTTCTTTGAGATGAAATTAATACACCAACGACTTAAAAGCAATCATTCTTTTCTTGCTGAACCAATGATCAGATATAAAACCGCCCCGAAACCCACTCCATCGGTGAAAAATCCGTTGTTTCCATACAGCAAATCTAACTGTATTTATCAATTCCAGTGTTAGTGCCAAGTAACCTGCATAGGTAGAACCGTAGAATGGAACCATAATTAGCAAATCGAAACCGAATACGCATCAGTGTGGATGGAAAAGAGAGTGCAGACTACAGGTCATAAAATGCCGAAGTCAGCCATCCCGGAACATGTGCTTATAAGCAGTCATAGAGTTAACAAAGAAATGGCATTCCGTATACTGTATTCGACAAACAATAATCGACTGCTCAAATATATCGAGACATTACCTATTAGTCGGTTCTAGCCAATTCTATGCAAACAGAAAAACTTAATGTTTAATCTGAGATTATAGTTGTGATAACATGCTCCAGATTAAAACAATATCTGTGAATATGTGTTGTAAGTATTTCTGCCATAGTATAATTCATTTATTTATTTCATATGATATACACTTTTGAAGAATGCACCAAACGAGATGCAGCAAAATGTGCCAGGCAAGGAATGTGCAAAATATTCTTTACAGCTTCTGAGTTGAAATATATAAATGAGCTGCAATAGCTCATGAGCTTCTCCGTGGTTTGTGTGTTGTTGCATTTTTCTTGTTGATGTAGCCTTGTCGCCGCCCCACACCTGTTTTATGTTTTTATGTCATTGTATTTTGTAAAACTACCGTACATTTGGTGTTTTTCTACTAGTTAAATCTACCCAGCTTTACCGGAGTTTTAACCCAGAGACCGTGATACAAAGAGGTGCAAATACACACGCAAACTAGAGAGATAGTTCGGCCACATAACTAGGTCACCAACTGACAGTATACCACAGCAAGCAATGATGTACATACCATATGGGTCCAGAAGAAGAGGCCGACATTCTAAACGATGGACAGAGGGAATAACAGAGTTCACAGGAATCTCGATACATGAAGCCCATAAACGGGCACTCTCACACTGTTTATGCTCCAGCTCTGCACAAGATGAGACGATGATGATGATGATGATGATGATGATGATGATGATGATGATGAGAGAGAGAGAGAGAGAGAGAGAGAGAGAGAGAGAGAGAGAGAGAGAGAGAGAGAGAGAGAGAGAGAGAGAGAGAACACTTGCTTCGCAGATAAAAACATAGAAACACAGCATGGGAGAGAGAAATTGACAGAGAAGGAGGAGCTTTAATGAGGTAAATCAAGAGGGAGGGGAAAAAAACATCTGGCTAAAAATGAAAGGAACTAGCTAGCAACATATGTCTAATTGGCTTCTGGCATTTCAACACAAAACTGAAGACGAAAGAAAGAAATCCCACAGCTAAAAATACACCTTAATTACAGAAACACATACACAAAATATCCCCCGATTAGCGTGCTGCGATAAGTTCATTATGGAGAGCGGCGTACCGTGGGGGAGGAGTAGAGCTATGCAGATGGGTTATAGGTGTGATAAATAACTTACATATGACAGTAATAGAAGCGGTACATCTGGCTTACCATAAAAAAGGGTTTCAACGGCAAGATAAAAAAAAAGGGTTTCAACGGCAAGATAAAAAAAAAAGGGGTTTCAACGGCAAGAAGTTCGACTTCATTGCACCGGGTTTTATCCAATACGACTCGGTCTCTTTCTGGAGGGCGACCCGCCGAAAGCGTCGCACAAAGCACGAACTCCGTATCTCCAGCGATGACTCCTAGAAGTCTCTGAGAAAAATGCACTATTTAACCGAACGACGCCGGCTGGAATCGAACCCACAATCTTCAGTGCGCGAGGCAAGCGGCGTAACCATTTTGCCACGGAGACGGTGGCTTACGACAGAGAGACTTTACGAAACGCTGTTAGAGGGGAAAAGGTTAATGAAGAGCCTCGCTGCAGGAACAAGTGTACAGTCACACCTCGGTTTTTGTCGATAATCCGTCCGAAAGCAATCGACGAAACCCAAAACCGACGAAAACCGAGGCAATTATTTTCATATGAATCAATCTAAATCCAATTAATTCGTTCTAGACACTTGAAAATACATACCAAAAACACATTTTATAGAGAATAAACAGTGTTTAATGCTATATTTTGTGTGTGTGTGTGTGTGTGTGTGTGTGTGAGAGAGAGAGAGAGAGAGAGAGAGAGAGAGAGAGAGAGAGAGAGAGAGAGAGAGAGAGAGAGAGAGAGAGAGAGAGAGAGAGTCCGAACTCGCACCTTCGCCGTGCCTAGTAACACAATGTATGCAAGTGCTCCTCTTGAATCTTTCAAACCATAATCTGCTGACCTTTAAATCACTAAGTACACTAGCAGTCGTCCCAGTTATTTTCTTAATGAGATCGGCATACAACAGACTGACCTTTTCACATATGATTACCTCCGAAACAGAACCGCTATCTAACTGTTTTTGATTTTTCCAAAGTAATAATAACTGTTCGACATCTTCAATTGTTTGCGATCTCTGTTTCGTTAGCACATTCATGTCTTTCGCTACATTAGCCTCTTTTATTTCTTCTTTTTGTTTTTCGCCACAATGAAACTTATCGTGGATGACAACTTCCCGTCCATGCGGCCAATTTCAGCAATCTTAATACCGCTCTCGTCAACTCTTCTAGTGCGTCCTCCTGTCTCTAATTATGTCCCCTACTTGTATGAGCCCCAAACAATATGTGTGTGTATACGAATATTTATAAACTGTCAAAGTGGCCTCAAAGGCTTCCCCAATTGATATTTATAAGAAAATGTTCGCTTCTCATATTGTTTACCTTGTCTCATGCTTATGTGTATACAATCTTTATACTGCTGTTGTTGCAACCTAAACATGGCCTCTAACGCACATGTATCCATATTCAGAGTGGGTATACAACCCTGAAACGGCGTCTGTGGCTTAGGGAATATTGATACTCGCAGTTTCAAAATTCCCCGACCGACCGAGACCATGGTTCGAAATCTGCCGCGGACGATTTAGGCACAGACTTCCTTGATTTCCATGGCTTGTGACGTTCAGAAATAATTGCAAAGTAATGAACTACAATTTCCTTGAAAAGCAAACTGCCAATAAAAGCTAGGGTTGATTGCAAAGTTCCGTAAAGGATATGGAACTAACTTTTGTACAAATATTGAGACAACATTTCGCAGTGACAATGTTTCAGTGATATATAACCCCATGGCATATACGGGAAGTCGCTTAAGACGACGAATCATCCCATGGTACCACTGATATATGTGTAATTGTTGTATAATGTTAGATATAGACGGCACAGGTTGTTGAGACTACAATAAGAGAACCCACCCAGTTATAACTCAAAGTATAACATATACACGACACAGGTTTTTGAGACTACAATAAGAGAACCCACCCAGTTATAACTCAAAGTATAACATATACACGACACAGGTTGTTGAGACTACAATAAGAGAACCCACCCAGTTATAACTCAAAGTATAACATATACACGACACAGGTTTTTGAGACTACAATAAGACAACCCACCCAGTTATAACTCAAAGTATAACATATATACGACACAGGTTGTCGAGACTACAATAAGAGAACCCACCCAGTTATAACTCAAAGTATAACATATACACGACACAGGTTGTTGAGACTACAATAAGAGAACCCACCCAGTTATAACTCAAAGTATAACATATACACGACACAGGTTGTTGAGACTACAATAAGACAACCAACACAGTTATAACTCAAAGTATAACATATACACGACACAGGTTGTTGAGACTACAATAAGACAACCCACCCAGTTATATCTCAAAGGTGGTCAGTCTCATCCCTCCCGTCTTTACTTTCCAGGACATTTCATGGTACCATTTTAGGCTTGGTCGACGTGACAGCCCAGGTTTTTTTTTTTTTTAAATTGTAAACACCTTCCCTCTCTCCAGGCCCAAACCTGAGGGGTGCTGGCACTTTACATTGGCGGAGAGCCATATTAGAACGTACCGAGGTCATGATCCATCACAGCACATACAGACTGTCCGGGGTTAAGGCCCAGGTTCATCATGTCTCCTCAACAATTTCAGGGATTTCCCCGTCAATAGACTCCAGCGTCGTGTCCAGGGGGAAAGCGTATCGTCTGTATCCGAACAGATAGGCGTCCGATTCCCGACCCGGGGATTCGACTGGAGTCATCTTTGTGGTCATGTGGCGAAGGAATTACAAACGCAATTCGCAATCCCGAGTTCAAAACACAGCTGCGGCCGATTTGAAAGCAGACATCCTTGCGTCGGTTTTCACACAATGGTATTGATGCCCGTCGTTCAGAAGGCAATGTTAAGTTTGCTAAACAGGCCGAGACTCACAAAGAAATCACAAAAAGCCAAAAAAAAAAAATGCTGGGGTTGACTGCGATGTCCCATAAAGGATATTCAAGTAACTTTCATCCACAGCAATGAATCGCCCTCGGTCCGCTCAATTAGAAGTGGACATCACACGTCTAAGCCACTCTGCCGTTTGCCAACAAACCGGGATGAAAGAGCGAGATTAGAAGAACAATAATAAAACAACAAACTACATCATCCGATACGTGAGTGTATTCCCATACATCAAACACCACTCCGCTCATTTCCGCATTCTGCGGCGGTCACGCCTAAATTCACGTGCGTGTTAGCCGCAGATTAAACACGACCTATTAACCAACGGTGTGTTTTTTCCTTTTCCTTTTCAACCACATCGGTACATGGGGCCGGTCTCTCAATGGTACTGCATGGAGACACCGACTGACTGGGAGATACAGGCGAGACAGACATGCAGGCGCTAAACGAATACACAGACCGGAGGGCACGTCTATTTCTCCTGCAGATGGTTTGCTTCAGATCTGCTTCAAATGGTTCACTCCTTATCTGTACTGATGGTTCCTAAACGATTGACAGTGAACCTCAGTTTCGGAATGACAAGTTGATTAGGACACAACGAATCATGTTTATTCGTCCTGTTTGTAAACTCCATGATCAACAACAAGGAAGGTTGTTTGTAAACTTTATGATCAACAATAAGGAAGGATGTTTGTAAACTGTATGATCAACAACAAGGAAGGCTGTTTGTAAACTTTATGATCAACAACAAGGAAGGCTGTTTGTAAACTTTATGATCAACAACAAAGAAGGTTGTTTGTAAACTTTATGATCAACAAGGAAGGCTGTTTGTAAACTCCATAATCAACAACAAGGAAGGCTGTTTGTAAACTCCATAATCAACAACATGGAAGGCTGTTTGTAAACTCCATAATCAACAACAAGGAAGGCTGTTTGTAAACTCCATAATCAACAACAAGGAAGGCTGTTTGTAAACTCCATAATCAACAACAAGGAAGGCTGTTTGTAAACTCCATAATCAACAACAAGGAAGGCTGTTTGTAAACGTTATAATCAACAACATGGAAGGATATTTGTAAACTCCATAATCACCAGGGAAGGTTGTTTGTAAACTCTATAATCAACATTTTAATAAATTCACTGTGTTTTACTTTATCAAATGCCTTGGTATAATCTAGAAAGCACAAATATATGTCTTTATGTGTCTCTATTAATCTTTCTAATAGTGTCCGAAAAATACATAACTTATGGTTTTCACCCTTTCCTTCCACAAAGCCATACTGTTCTTCGCCAATTTATATTTTTATTTTCTTTCTTGTTCTTCTCATTATAATTCGGAGTATAAGCTTAGTGACATGGTTATGGGGTTAATTGTACGAAAATTTTTGCATTGAACTGCTCCACGTTTTTGTTGGTACAGCTAAAAATACAGATGTCAGCATATCACTCGGTAAATATCCACTGCTGTAAATATCGTTCAACATTTTGGTTAATAAAGCCACTCCATATTCTCCCAGTACTTCTAATTCTGTGAGAGAGAGAGAGAGAGAGAGAGAGAGAGAGAGAGAGAGAGAGAGGGAGAGGGAGAGAGAGAGGGAGAGAGTGTGAAGAGGAAGGAACCTTTTTTCTGTCAAGGGCCGTTTGGATATTAATTAACTTTCGCGGGTCATATACAACCGTACGTGTCTGTCCAATTATGTGCTCGTACATGTCACGTCTATCCCATAATGAACCTCCCTTGTTTGTCCCTTAAAATATATTGTTATTATGATTCACTTAATATATATTTTTGGGACATCTAGATTTAATGAACTTCGAGTTCCTCCTGCGATTGCCTTGGCAGGACTAGACTACACCAACCTCGCTCCGCTTGATACAAACACTTTCCATGGCTTCTCCGGCCGAAACGTCGTGGCATCAGGCTTCATTCACACTTATCATCGGAGTTTAATCAATTTAATTTAATCAATCAATCGGAGTTAAAACTCTGCCAGAGGATTCACAATTAACCTGTTCAGCCACGCCTCGCACTCTTTCACCATCTAACCAACTTCTTCCTAATTTCCCATGATATATCTTCAAATCTTCCCGCTACACCTACAACTCCCGCCGAGCCACATTGTTAACCAAGCGCTCAACGATATCTTCACATAAACACGTGCAGGGTATTTATTTATTTATGTATCTAATCGTGCCGCCATATTCACTCGCCATATATTGTGTGATAAGAGAACATATGTGATCTCTGACCTACAATTACATGAACTTGAGTTTTTAAAAAATGCCATCTGTTTCCTGAACTCTGACCTTTAGTCTTTAACCCCGCCAAACGTCCGCTAGGGAAAATGAATACAGCCCTTTTCCGTGTTTATTTTAATATCTGCCACTATCATCTTCGCACGTTCATATCTGTTTCTTATTCCTCTTCTTAGTTTCCATTTTAGGGAGATTGCGCCAGGCTTAGTTATGCACCTCAAAGGTCGGTGTATCCCACTTGGCCATGCATTTTCTGTGTCTGGTGTGTCTGTCCAAGTAAGAAGAAATTAGAAGCAACAGAGATGTGGTTCCTGAGACGAATGTTGCGAATTCCTTGGACTGCCAGAGTAACTAACGACGACTGCCTGAAACAGGCTAATGAAACTAGAACATTATATACAACAATAAGACAGAGACAAACATCTTTCTTCGGTCACGTGATGAGAAGATAGACATTGGAGAACATCGTAACAACTGGAAAGATCGAGGGGAAGAGAGGCAGAGGCAGACCAAGAGAAATGATGCTGGATGGATTGAGACGGTGGCATGGAGGAATATCAGCAGCAGAGTTTATCCAGAAAACCAAAGACCGAGATCTGTGGAGAGCCATGAACGCCTACGCCAGCTGGCACGGCACTTGATGATGATGATGATGATGGTTTGTTTCCTCTAGACAAGACTCCATCCAAGGAAACGGGCTATACCCGTTATTATGTTTTCTTTCCAAACAACTTTGCCAAGTCGGCGACTTTACGGCCTGCTCTTTGCGATTTCTACCGCGGAGTGATTTTTAACGAACACAACGAGCCGACCACGTAAACGTTGGACGGAGGGAATAGCAGAGTCCATGGGAATATCGATACATGAAGCCCATAATCGGGCACTCTCACGATGTTTATACTTCACCTTGACACCACAAGGTACAAGTGGAACATGATGAGATGAGACAACGGCCTCCTGTTTTCCGCCCTGATCCGAAAATGTTAGGTATTGGATCCCACTGCCCAAGAGACCAAGGAGACGTGTGATATCAGATGCCACAGGCTTGGAAAAATGCCCGGCCGGCGCTTTGCTGGGATTCGAACCAGGTACCTTCAAAGCTTGAGGCGGACACCACAACCTCTCCGGACACCGCCAACCACGACTCACCTATATTTCTTCTTATTCTCGGCTCATCAAGGAATATACAACTCAGTATACGGACAAGAACCTTCTACCCGCTCAGAAAGCCATGGCAAACTACTGAACGTAAACTTTCCAAGACATCACAAACAGAAAAAATGCTGGGGTTGACTGCGACGTCCTGTAAAGGATATGCAACTAACTGTTAATACACGCGATGGAAAACGTCAAGATCCAGGTGAGGTGTGACGCTATCTGAGTATGGCGGGGAGCATTGAAACAGTGAAGTGTAGCATGATGAAACATTCACATCTGGGATCCACCATTATAGAAGAAAAAGCACAGGAGCCATCAGATCCGTGTTATCCGTGGAGCCGCCACTGACGGAAGAATGCAAGAGTTAAGAATCCCTATACCCGGAGCGGCGGCTTTCAGAAGAAAGTGGAACATAAAACTATTATTCTATTTCTGACCAGGAAAGCAATGTCCCTATCCACGCTGCCGCCCCTGACAGAAGAAAATGGAACAAACAACTGACTATTTGCTACTTCTGTCAGAACTAACTATTCAGAAAGAAAGCACCATCCATATTAACGGAGTCGCCCCTGACTGACAGAAGAAAAACACTATCTCTCCATGAAGCCGCCGCCCCTGAGAGAAGAAAAGCACACGCAAACATTCCATACCACGGCCCGTTTCCCACGGGCTGCCCTCGCCGCTGGAAACTCACATTCACACATTGCCCGGCCGAGTGCATGCACGAGACTGGCGCTTACCGGATGAGCGACTCAATGAAAGGACAATGTGATGCGTGCTGGCTCTTCCCGCCACCTCCGCCACTAAACCTATCTCACCTTCATGAGAATGGCATAACGGTTGAGCCTGAGTTACGGTACGGTGAGCGCATACACACCGACGCACACAACAATGATACTCGAATTGGTCTTCTTTTTCTTCTTCTTCAGGGAACAGCGTTAGCTGTACGCCTATTGCGCCAGGAAGATGGAGAAGAATGCGGTAATAAGACTATAAAGTAACCCTTTCAGTTTCCAGGAAGCTAATAGTTTGTTGTGTGTTCTTTACAGGACGTTGCAGTCAGCCCCAAGGTACAGAAAGCACTGGCAAACTACTAAACGTACAATTGCCTAGAAATGAAATTCAACCCGGGTTGATCACAACGTCTTGCAAAGGAAATGCAACATTCAGGATTTTTTTTTTTTAGTTCAGTAGCTTCTGAAAGGCCGACGGCTCGTACCATCGAAATCAACGCAAAGAACCCGCGGCTGACATTGAACCCTCGACTCGGCATGACGGGGAATGGTTAAAACATGCGTCTCAAGATCACCTAGGTCGCAGCGACGGTTGGGGGTGGGGGGTGGAGAGATGGTCACAATGAGACACTTCTAGTGCTTATTTTCAACGAAGCCTAAAACACTAAAACATAATGCTGTTGTCATTGGGAGAGTCAAATATCTTTGGAATCGAAAATGGGAGGATCGGCTTCATTGCCCTGGGCTTTACTCTTTGAAGTTAAGTGTTGCAGGTACATTCTTATAACACCTTGGGCCAAGACAGTTAAAGATAATGTCATTCGATCAGATCTGGACACTGAAGTCAACTGGTTCATGAACAGCACCACGTCTCGGATACTACGGTGGTTGGAAAGCACAGTGGTGGAAAGCGCAGTGGTTGGAAAGCACAGTGATGGAAAGCACAGTGATGGAAAGTGCAGTGGTTGGAAAGCACAGCGGATGGAAAGCACAGTGATTGGAAAGCACATTGATGGGAAGCAGTGATGGAAAGCACAGTGGTTGGAAAGCAGTGGTTGGAAAGCACATTGATGGGAAGCAGTGACCGAAAGCACAGTGGTTGGAAAGCACATTGATGGGAAGCAGTGGCCGAAAGCACAGTGGTTGGAAAGCACAATAGTTGGGAAGCACAGTGGTGGGAAAGCACAGTGGTGGGAAAGCACAGTGGTTGGAAAGCACAGTGGTTGGAAAGCATAGTGATTAGGAAGCAGTGGCTGGAAAGCACAGTGATGGGAAAGCACTGATGGAATGCACAGTGATAGAAGGCGTAGTTCCTGCAAGAAGAAGCCCGTTCGACCAGAAAGAAAATGGTTACAAGACACTGAAGACACATTTGCCAAGAAAATTCACGAGGTGGGAGAACTAGCAAAGGAACGGGAGTCTCCGGGAGAGGGGGCATCGATGAGAGCGACGTTGTGCAATGGACCTGCTACACAATTACTATGATGATGATGATGATGATGATGGTGATGATGATATAACCCATTACACTTCTTGGCTCGAGGATGGATAATTTGTTTACCTACTTCTACAAGCCAAACGAAACCAAACCAGTAAGTACAACAGCCATCTCCGTTACAACAATGTATTCCTTGAAGAAAACTGTTACCGACATGACCTATGCCTTTGGATGTGCAGTGAGACAGGAACATCATTTACTGGCTCCAGCAGGCTATCAACGCTCCGTTTCACGGGCGTCGATTCTTTTACTTCCACCATATGTTACTGTACAAATGATGCTTCCTGATATGATTCTTGGCATGATTTGGCTTTCTACGCCACGGCATTCACAATTACTCACGATCAGAACGTGCTTCTTTCTGTCCTTTTCTCGTCGTCTTCAACTATCACACGAACGTACGATATAAGCTCACGCAGTACTTACTTACTTCCTTTTTTGAAAAAAAATTTCGCGGCAGCGTTATAACTAGTGCCTCGAAATAAGAGAAAAGAAGAAGGGGGAGGAGGAGGGGGAGGAGGAGGGGGATGAGGAGGAGGAGGAGGAGGAGGAGGAGGAGGAGGAGGAGGAGGAGGAGGAGGCAGATAAAAATGTGGAAGAATGGGTGGTTATAGTTGTGATGCAGTAGCAGCAGCAAGAGTAGATGGGGAAATGTTGGTGTCTGTGGTGGTGGTGCAGTACTAGGAGGAGAAAGATTTGGTGGTTGTGGTGAGCTGATGTAGCAGAAGAAGAGGAGGATGGCGATGATGGAACAGCATATTTCAGTTATCACACTCTTTGAGACCTATGTAGACCAACAGGATATTCCCACGGGCTGCTCTCAACATGCCATTGTCTTTGTTGTAGACAAGAGACATATTATCCATAAAGCGACCGCCATGTTTCTCTCTACACCCCGGGGATGTAGATGAGCATCCAAGAATAAAAGAAACTATAAAACAAGGAATGCCTCAGCTTCGCGGCAAAATAACGGCACAAATGCCTTCAACTGTGAATAAAATGTCACGCAGATTATGTTCCTATGAAACAAATTGTATAGGCGTATATGTACTACATACATTGGGTGGGTCACAAGTAGGCGTGTAGATTTTTTTAGGAGGTAGAGATTGGTAAGGATCGATTTCAATGAACAAGTTTAACTCCACGCGGTTTGCAGTCTCCTCTAATAGATCACGCAAGGAGTCTCCCGACACAGTGCACGCAATGAGAACTCCCACAGCGCAGGGATCTGGCAGCAACGGGGAGGATTAGTTTCTTTCTGAGCTTACGTTCTGCGGGTACGACTCTGCCCCATAACACGGGTACAATAGATTTTCTGGCATGAAAAGGCAGCAAGGAAGTTGAACTGCTTCCCACGGCTCAAAGTGGTGGATTAAAATACTGTATATGACAGCCCAACACCTCACATTCATATGGCAGTGTTGTCATGAGGCTTACCTGAACCTGTTTACCTTCCAAGATCAAATAGGAGCCATGCACACATCCACATACGCAAAAATCTCATACGCACATAAATATAGTTGCGTGTTCTTTACAGGAAGTCGCAATCAACCCATGCAGTTACTGGCTATTTGTGGTATTCTAAACAGTTTTATGTTCAGCAGTTTGCTATTTTTTTTTTTTTTCAATGACGCTCATATCATTAGTAAAATCAGAGAAAAGAGATCTACTCCCGAAACCATAAACATAAATTTGTTGCATTAAAAAAGACATCTACATGATAAAACAATTTGACACCAGATCAGTCAACTACCACATGTGATTAATTCCAGAGAGAGAGAGAGAGAGAGAGAGAGAGAGAGAGAGAGAGAGAGAGAGAGAGAGAGAGAGAGAGAGAGAGAGAGAGAGAGAGAGAGAGAGAGAGAGAGAGAGAATGAATGAATGAATGAATGAATATCTTTATTTTCAAAGGGTTAAGAATTGGGCACGCAGGCCCGTCTGACATTCTGCCCTTCTTCACAATTTCCTCTCATACAGTCTTTCATTCAACATCACTTGTGAAGCAAATTTTTTGACAACAAAAGAACAATAGCATTATAACGCATGAAAAAATAATCAATAACAAATGACTCACTGAGGCAATGTTTAACATGGGCATTATAAATACCTAAGGAAGGTGTAACGTGCCATACATATGGGAATGTTATTTGGCTAGTTGTCGTTTGAGACAGACAGACAGACAGACAGACAGACAGACAGACAGAGAGAGAGAGAGAGAGAGAGAGAGAGAGAGAGAGAGAGAGAGAGAGAGAGAGAGAGAGAGAGAGAGAGAGAGAGAGAGAGAGAGAAGAATACCAAAATACTGAAAGATAGAAATAGTAAAAAAAAAAGATAATAAAATCAGAGAGAAAAACCAAACAAATAAGCAAAGAAAGAAATAATATTCAGCCGGCTAACAAGAAACAGCCAGCTGTTGGCGGTCGTCACGGGAGACAGCAGAAATGTCAACCAGGCTGTCAATCAGACAGGCGAATATCGTTCATGCATTGCCTTGCTAACTACACGTCAGTCTAACGGGACTGATTCGTGGCCTGGCTTGCTTTCATCTGCTTGCAGCATCATCACCACCACCTCCACTATCATCATCGTCACCACCACTACTCTCATCATTGTCTTCACCGCAACATCATCATCATCATCATCACAATTACCTCCACTATGCAGGTAGTGATTGGGTTAATACAAGAAGAACTGAAGTAGACAGGAAGTACTGAAACAGAACACAGCTCTGGTAAAACGTGCACAGCTACAAGAAACTGCCCGGTCTCTGTTTCTAATAATAATGTGTTAAGTTAGGTGTATATCGTTGACAGGACGTGGCAGTCAACCCCAGCGTTATTTTGAAAGCTCCTTTTGATTTCTTGGCCATTTTATGTTCAGTAGTTTGCCATTGCTTGCTCCCTGACGAAGACGTTACGGACGCAGTTCGTGATCCCGCATACCAGCGTTCGAAACACAGCTAAGCGAGATTTTTCAGCAGACCGCGATGCGTTGTTTTTTTTTTTTTAGAAAGAAATTGATATGGGTGCTGGTCGTTCAGAAAGCAATGGCAAACTACTGAACGTAAACTTACCAAGATATCAAAACAGCAAAAAATGCTGGTGTTGACTGCAACGTCCTGTAAAGGATATGCAACTAACCAGTATGCCATTGCTTTCTGAACGCCCGGCACTCTTACCTTCGCATGGAAACCAACGACCGGCAATCTGCTTCCAATTCGCCCGCAGCTGTGTTGTGAACGAGGTGTGCGGGATTACGCATAGCGTCCGTAACCTCTTCTTCGCCACAGAGCCGGTAATGTGTGCCTGCTGTAAATCCAAGTGTTATCAATGTGCGTCTTACATTGAGATGGCGTCTGGTGGCAAATCAGGAAGAAAGCTCAGCCCAGCTTCTGTTTGTCATGATAACCCGGCCGCTGAAACTTCTGCTTGATATGTGTCTTTTCCACAATTCTTTTCTTGATACGTGTCTTTTCCACAATTCTTTTCTTGATACGTGTCTTGTCCACACTTTTTTTCTGGACACGTGTCTTTTTCAAAAAAATTTCTGGATACATGTCTTTCCCACAAATTATTCACCGGCCACCCACTCAACTACCGTGGGATATGACCCCCCCCCCCCCCCCCCCCCGTCTACACATTTCCCTCGTTTTCTCTTTATCCCCGGCTATCTACCTATCTTTGGAGGGGAATAAAGGCGGGGGAGACCAAGAGAGAAAATGCTGAACAGTTTGACATTCTGGCATGGAGGAACATCGGTACCAGAAATGATTGGCAGCACATGAGACAGAAGGCTGTGGACAGACGTGATCACCAAAGCCACACGACGTGTACTATATGAAGAAGATCTACCCGACTCTCTTGCCTCCTCTTCTTTCACCCACAAGGCCCCAACCAACTTACTTCGAGCCCTCCCATCGTTAGCTATCCCATGCAGCTCTGTCAATGTCCTCCCTATATTATACATTTGTTTCTACTTCTCTTCTCCGTGTGTTTTACGCCCTCCTATATTTCCTTTGCCCTGCAGATTCTCAAAGTATGTCCTATCTAGCTTCTTTCATTCACCTTTTCGTTGACTGGCATGTGTCTAGTTTCCCCCACGAGCTCCACATTGGTGATTCTGTCACACCATTTTATTCACCAATTCGTGAATTTGTGTAATTTATTTGTACTTAATTTATTTGTTCTGTGTCTCTGATCCATAAAGAAGTACCGATTTAACTTTAGAATTTCATATACTCAACATTACCCTATAGTTATACTTTAAATAGGACATGCATTTTGGCAGCGTAACATGGTTTCTTGTGTTAAACATTCATTGCACAGAGAGGAAAACAAACATTTATCCAACAAGAACTCAATATCATAGAAGGATGGTTACAATGACAAACAAACATGTGGACAATTAAATATCGTAGACATGTAAAAAGCCATTAACTGATTGAGTGCCAAAGAAATAAAATAAGTGTGGACCAAACATGAAATAACATGTAAACAACATAAAATAACACAAAGTAATGCAGCTTTACAGAACAAAATTACAAACCACACAGAATGTTGCGGTGACTAGCCTTCATCGGCAAACAAATACATACACAAAACACAATATATAGTCACAGCGAAGACCCTCCGGTGACTACATCAAGGCATAAGGATGGGATAAGAAGAATAAAAAGATGAAAATATGAGAGCAATGAAGAGAAAAAGAAAACTGAATAAAATGTTACTACTTATCTCGGAGTCCCAGGTTTTACTACTACCACGCATGTCACCTTTATCCTCTTTTATACATAACATGAACACGTATTATAATATATATTTGAATTCACCCAGCACCGAAACTGCCTAACCTGCCACAAAGAGAAGCAATTAATACAATCTCTGTAGTATGAGGATAGATCGTCTTTGCGTCCAAAATGGGAGGTCGCGTTTGGCGATAAATTATCCACTGTCACTGAATCAGTTAAGGGAGTGTCTCTGTGAGTTCTACTGTGTAACAGACAGACACAGATAACTGCTTACCAGTAAGTTAAATGTGAGTTCTACTGTGTAACAGACAGACACAGACAGATAGCTGCTTACCAGTAAGTTAAATGTGAGGTGCTACAGTGTAACAGACAGACACAGACAGCTGCTTACCAGTATATTAAATGTGCAATGCATCTTGGTGTCCCTCTGCTCCTCTCTGTCCATGATCTCTCTGTGAATATAAAGAAGACATAGTTGCCTTAGTACATACAGGTTTACTCTCAGCTTACTGCTGGTCTGTCCGATCATGTCATGTTTCTATGTCAAACACTGCTATAGTGTGTTTTTTTTTGGTTGCCTCAATATAAAATTCAATATCTCAGTAACGGGCTGAGATAAAATGATGAGATTTAGTATATAACGTTATCATTATGTCCACCCAACAAAACAATTTTTGTTCTGGAGATTTTACAGCAGATTTTAAAGTTAGCTTATATACGGTATATTAATTATGACTTAAAGATTACGACCATGATTTTAACAGTTTTACAGCTTCCCCAAGATTCGACCCAAATTATTCAAAATTTTCACGTGACTTTCGTTTTCAAACAAACAGCGCGAAGATTCAGAGGCGTCTCCAAATGTGGGTTCTTTCATGAAACGTGATTATATAAATAAACTAGCTGACAAGGCCCGGTTTCTGGTGGAAATCAATCAATCTATCAATCTATCAATCTATCAATCTATCAATCTATCTATCTATCTATCTATCTATCTGTCTGTCTGTCTGTCTGTCTGTCTGTCTGTCTGTCTGTCTGTCTGTCTGAATGTCTGTCTGAATGTCTGTCTGTCTGAATGTCTGCCGGTCGGCTGACCCATCCACCTACCCACCGACCTACCGATATCTATCTATCTATCTATCTATCTATCTATCTATCTATCTATCTATCTATCTATTCTATCTATCTATCTATCTATCTATCTATCTATCTGCCTGCCTGCCAGCCCGACCACCCACCCACCGACAGACCGACCGACCTACCGATATCTATCTATCTATCTATCTATCTATCTATCTATCTATCTATCTATCTATCTATCTATCTATCTATCTATCTGTCTGTCTGTCTGTCTGTCTGCCGGCCCACCCACCCACCCACCGACCGATCGACCGACGTACCGATATCTATCTATCTATCTATCTATCTATCTATCTATCTATCTATCTATCTATCTAATCTATCTAATCTATATGTCTGTCTGTCTGCCTGCCTGCCGGCGCACCCACCCACATACCGACCGACCGACCGACCGACAGATATCTATCTATCTATCTATCTATCTATCTATCTATCTATCTAATATATCTATCTATCTATCTGTCTGTCTGTCTGTCTGTCTGCCTGTCTGCCTGCCTGCCTGCCGGCCCACCCACCCACCGACCAACCGACCGACGTACCGATATCTATCTATCTATCTCTATCTATCTATCTATCTATCTATCTATCTATCTATCTATCTATCTATCTATCTATCTATCTAATCTATCTAATCTATCTAATCTGTCTGTCTGTCTGCCTGCCTGCCTGCCGGCCCACCCACCCACATACCGACCGACCGACCGACAGATATCTATCTATCTATCTATCTATCTGTCTGTCTGTCTGTCTGTCTGTCTATCTATCTATCTATCTATCTATCTATCTATCTATCTATCTATCTATCTATCTATCTATCTATCTATCTGTCTGTCTGTCTGTCTGTCTGTCTGTCTGTCTGTCTGTCTGTCTGTCTATCTATCTATCTATCTATCTATCTATCTATCTATCTATCTATCTAATCTATCTAATCTATATGTCTGTCTGTCTGCCTGCCTGCCGGCGCACCCACCCACATACCGACCGACCGACCGACCGACAGATATCTATCTATCTATCTATCTATCTATCTATCTATCTATCTATCTATCTATCTATCTATCTATCTATCTATCTATCTATCTATCTAATATATCTATCTATCTATCTGTCTGTCTGTCTGTCTGCCTGCCTGCCGGCCCACCCACCCACCGACCAACCGACCGACGTACCGATATCTATCTATCTATCTATCTATCTATCTATCTATCAATCAATCTATCTATATATCTATCTGTCTGTCTGTCTGTCTGTCTGTCTGTATGTCTGTCTGTATGTCTGTCTGTCTCTCTGCCTGCCTGCCGGCCTACCCACCCACATACCGACCGACCGACAGATATCTATCTATCCATCTATCTATCTATCTATCTATCTATCTATCTATCTATCTATCTATCTATCTATCTATTTATCTATCTATCTAATCTATCTGTCTGTCTGTCTGCCTGACTGCCTGCCTGCCGGCCCACCCACCCACCAACCGACCGACCGACCGACCTACCGATATCTATCTATCTATCTATCTATCTATCTATCTATCTATCTATCTATCTATCTATCTAATCTAATCTAATCTATCTGTCTGTCCTATCTATCTAATCTATCTGTCTGTCCTATCTATCTAATCTATCTGTCTGTCTGTCTGCCTGCCTGCCGGCCCACCCACCCATTAACCGACCGACCTACCGATATCTATCTATCTATCTATCTATCTATCTATCTATCTATCTATCTATCTATCTATCTATTTATCTATCTATCTGCCTGCCTGCCGGCCCGACCACCCACCCACCGACAGACCGACCGACCTACCGATATCAATCTATCTAATCTATCTGTCTGTCCTATCTATCTAATCTATCTGTCTGTCTGTCTGCCTGCCTGCCCACCCACCCACTAACCGACCGACCTACCGATATCGATCTATCTATCTATCTATCTATCTATCTATCTATCTATCTATCTATCTATCTATCTATCTATCTATCTATCTATCTATCTATCTATCTATCTATCTATCTATCTATCTATCTATCCATCTATCTATCTATCTATCTATCTATCTAATCTATCTGTCTGTCTGCCTGCCTGCCTGCCGACCCACCCACCGACCGACCGACCGACCCACCGACCGACCGATCCACCCACTCAGCCAGCCAGCCAGCCAGCCATCCATCCACCCACCTATCTTTCTGCCTACCTACCTACCTTTATGTCTGTCTGTCCGGGCCGCATCATTCATTTTATTCGGAGACTGCCGAGGGTCGTCGCTGGAGCTACGGAGTTCGTGCTTTGTGCGACGCTTTCCGCGCTGCGGAAAGAAACTGAGCCATATGGGATAAAAACCCTGTGCAATGCAGCCGATTCTGTCGACTGTAAGCTACTTCTTTGATTGCACCCACTCCCATACGAATCCAGATACGCCTTTGTTTGTCATCTGAATTTGCAGGTCCTCATTACCGTAAACATAAAATTTTTAACAAGAAATCACTAGTTGTTAAGCAAAACATCAAAGGAATGATGCCGCTTTTAATGATTTAAGTTGTTTTGGGACCTATCAAAGACATATTCCTTGGGTGGGGGTAAATATAAGACGGCTGGAAAAATTTCATAACGATGCAACAGATAGTTTTCAAAATAACTGATCTTGAATGACGGCATAAATTTCCGGACAGACTAGTCAATTTCAAATGTGCAACCAGATGAAGCTAACCTCACTGTGAAGCGAGAAGGCTTCACATATGCCAGGTGCCAGATGATGTGACGGGATCTCTGCCTCGCCACCTGCTTTTCAGAGAAATATCTGGGACTAATTTAATGAGGCGGAGAACAACTGTCCTATATTGTCTTGGTTTGGAAACACTCTACTCAAGTGAAGGAATCCAGAACGCTGCTCCGGAATGCAGGTGAAAGCTATTCACTGTGGTACCACGGGTTCATTTCATACAGCAGTTTACAAATAATGCTGCATCACTAAAAAGTTTTTTTAGTTTTTTAATAGTGAAATGTGAATCCAGTTATCCCCCTATATACGTGACTTTAGATAATATTATTTTTATTATCGTGATAAAATTAACTGTGATCCATCTTTAATTCTGCTGTCAATACTGTGTTTCCACCTTGTCGTGGTGGGGGAGCTTGAGTTTCTCAATGACCCTGAGAGCTATGCCGGCGGTAGCGTAGCTACCAGCAGGGCCTCCCAAGCCGAACAGGTCAAAGGGTAGAGAACAGACAAAGAGAAGCACCCTGGTCCTCCAGGTTGGGGGTTGAAGCATGGGGTTAACATCCCCACCTTTATAAAAAACCTTTCTTTGTTACGAAACAAATACATGAGCCTCGATATCGGACTGACTTACCTGGACAACGACCTTGGAACGTTAAAGGACTTTTGAGATTTGGAACATGGAATGTACGGACACTATATCGAGCTGGAGCGGCCGAAGAACTAACCCGGGAGCTGGGTGAATATCAAATGGATATAACAGCAATTCAAGAAATAAGGTGGCCAGGAGAGGGTACTTTAGAGCAAAATGGAATGATTATAATATATGGAGGAAACACCCAAAATAAACATGAATTAGGAACAGGATTTGTCATCAAAAAAGAGTTATGGGGGAACGTTTTAAACTTTAAAGCTTTTAATGACAGGATTAGTAAATTACGAATAAAAGGTAAATGGAAAAATATAACGATGATTAATGTACATGCACCTACTGAAGAGAAAGAAGATAATATTAAAGAAGACTTTTATAATGATCTGGAAGATGTCATAGAAGAAATCCCCAAACAGGACATCTTGATTGTGCTGGGAGACTTCAATGCAAAAATAGGTAGAGAGCAAACTAATAAAAAAGTGGCCGGTATGGAAAGCCTACATACAACTTCAAATGATAATGGGTGGAGAGTCATCAACCTGGCAGAAGCCAAAGGACTGCAGATTAGCAGTACCAGACTACAAAGAAAGGATATACACAAACAAACTTGGAAATCATGTGACAAGAGAACCTATAATCAAATAGATCACATTTTAATTAACAACAGAAATGCATCAAACATACAGCAAGTCAGAAGTTATAGAGGAGCTGAGTGCCACAGTGACCACTTCCTCGTTGGAGCAAAATTTAAAATAAAACTTAAGAGAGCTTTCTATACTAAATTACAAAGATTACACCCAACAAATAACAGAGAAAAACTGCAAGACATTACAGTCAAAGAGAAATTTACAGATGAAATAAAATGTAAACTTGAAACTCTGCAAAACCCTTTGGAGGAAAGCGTTGACCAAACTTGGTTGAACATCAAGAATACAATTCAGTCTACCGCAGAAGAATGTCTCCGTGTGTTAACCACGCATAGAAAGAACAGATGGTTCAATCAAAAATGTGAAGAAGCAGTCATTAGGAAGAAGAATGCCAGACATGTATGGTTAAATGACATCAATAACATCCAAAAGGAAGAGCATTATAGAAATGAATGTAAAGAGGCTACAAAAATAGTCAGACAGCAGAAGCGAGAATATATGAGTAATATAATCAAAGATATGGAAACTAATCACCAGAAAAATGAATTCAGAAAATTTTTTAAAGAACTGAAGTCAATTAAACGAGGGCACCAACAAAACACATATGGTTTAAAAGACAAAAATGGGAATATGATAAATACCAATGAGGAAATGTGCAACACATGGAAAGAATATTTTATTGACTTACTAAATTGTGAAGCTCCAAGTCACATTTTCCCACAGGAAGAGGTTCTAACATGCGAACCACAAATTGAAGAACCTACATTTGAAGAAATCCTACATGTAATCACACGACTTAAAAACAATAAGGCAACTGGGACTGATGGAATTGCTGCTGAATTTATAAAGGCAGGTGGCCATGCATTACATCTAAAGCTATACGAACTAATAATAAAAATCTGGAGGACAGAAGAATTACCCCATGACTGGAAAGAGTCATTATTGATACCTATCTTTAAGAAAGGAGACAAGTTCCAATGTGGAAATTATAGAGGAATATCACTACTGTCCACAAGCTATAAGATACTATCCGCAGTATTACTAAACAGACTAAAACCATATTCAGAAGACATATTAGGTGACTACCAGGCGGGTTTTAGACAAAACAGATCAACAATAGATCAGATATTTATCTTACGACAAATAGCCGAGAAACATTGGGAATATAAAAGAGATCTCCATAACATTTTTGTGGATTTTAAAAAGGCTTATGATAGTGTCCATAGGAATAGTCTATGGAATGCTATGCAGGAATTTGGAATACCAAGGAAGTTAATCAACATGACCAGACTATGCATGGAAGATACTTATAATATAGTAACATATAAAGGCAGGAAATCAGACCCCTTCCAAATAACATCTGGCTTGAAACAGGGTGATGCACTATCGCCGCTACTCTTCAATCTGGCTCTAGAGAAAGTTGTAAGGAAGGTAAAGGAGGAATGTGATATTGGAGGAACATCCAAGCTGCTTGGTTATGCAGATTATATAGATATTATAGGGCAAAGTGAACAAAAGACATTGGAAATATTGACTCACTTAAAGGGAAAAGCCCAACAGATGGGGCTGGTTATCAACCAAGATAAGACAGAATATATGGTAATTTCAAGAGACGGAATGGCTAGAAACTCTGGCCACATACAAATAGATAATATGACCATTAAAAGAACGGAAACATACAAATACCTGGGTACAATCTTCAACTGCTCCAACATCATAAGGGAAGAAATACAAACTAGAATCAACTCTGGAAATAAGATATACTATGCACTACAACATCTACTAAAATCAAAGGCGCTATCTCGTAACACCAAAATCACAATATACAAAACACTGATCAGACCAGTTGTGCTGTATGGCTCTGAAACCTGGAGTACAACGAAAGGAGACGAAGCCTTGTTACAAACCTTTGAGAACAAAATTTTAAGACGCATCTTTGGACCCATTAGGGATACACAAAGTGGAGAGTGGAAAAGAAGAAGTAACAAAGACATTTATGATCTGTTTAAGTCCCCGCTAATCACTGGTATCATGAAGGCTAATAGACTACAATGGCTGGGGCATATAGAAAGAATGGAAGATAATAGGGAAACAAAACTCGCTTACACTCAGGAAATAAATTACCGTAGACCCCGAGGTAGACGAAGAAGGCGGTGGAGAGATAATACATGTAGAGACCTACAAGCACTTGGAATCAACGACTGGCAAGAGAAGGTCCACCAGAGAGACGAATGGAGACGGATTGTATTTGCAGCAAAGAACCTCAATGGCTCGGAACGCTGAAGAAGAAGAAGAATACTGTGATTACATTCTCAAACCCAGTTCAAAGTTCACAGGACAAGTTGATATTACTTCTCATTTTTTTTTTAAAACTGAACACGAAACAAATGAAGAAATTTAAAATGTCACAAACTCAATATATTGGCTCCATAAATCAACACACAATGGGAAGTTGGACAAAAGCGGGCCATGGCAACGCAGAAGTAAAAAGTATTCAGAGCCTCTGGCACAAAATTAGCAAACAGGATAAACTATCATTTTTTTGAGAACATGCATCTTCCTGTTGGAAGATATGGATGCGTCATGGGCCTTTTTGCTATAGCCGAAGAAGATGGGGGTAGGGACTTAAACATTACATACAAGTTCTAAGGATATCGTAGCCCAGGAAGGACAAAATCCGGACATTCTACAAAGAGAGTACAGCACCTATTAGTTGTCATGCTAGCAACTGTCTGCTAGTAATATCACTATGTTTATAAAACCGTTTAAAACTGGTCTACGTGGTTAAGTGAGCACTAAAACACTGGCGCATCTGTTCGAGGGATCAGCACCAATGGGTTTTCCATGCGTGTACTGACGTCGGTTTTGTCTATAACAAGATCCTTTTTAAACGTAACTTGCTTTGATTCATAATTAATGGGACGTGCGGAGTTAATCACCCAGTTCTTCTGATCTTATTGATTTGGTATCACTAACTAGTCGAATAATGGTCTCAGTGGTTGGGACTTGCGTTAATCTAGCACACCTGTAAAGTCAGCTCTTCTGGGGAAAAACGATGTTTCTATCTTATAGTCCATCTCCTATGGTACGTGGGCAACCTACAGCACGCATGCCAAGTGTGGCACGTGAAATGATTTTCAATGGAGTGAATTGAAATACAGTTTATGACCTCACATACACAATTGAATGTTTAATTAAATAAGTTATTTGCATGTCCAATGTGTATTCTGTATTCTTGACAAATTCTTTTTCTTCTCCTTTCTCCATTTACCTCAGTGAAGTGTTGGGATACTTGACAAATTCATCTCTTTCTCCATCTACCCCAGTAAAGTGTTGCGTTGCTTGATAAATTCCTCTCTTTTTCTCTTCCTCTATTTACCGCAGTGAGGTGTTGGGATACTTTATAAATTCCCTCTTCTTCCCTTCCGCCATTTACCCCAATAAAGTTTTGGGATACTTGATAAATTCCTCTCTTCTTCTCTTCCTATATTTACCGCAGTGAGGTGTTGGGATACTTGATAAATTCCACTTTTCTTCTCTTCCTCCATTTACCCCAGTAAAGTGTTGGGATACTTAATGAATTCCTCTTTTCTTCTCTTCCTCTATTTACCCCTTTAAAGTGTTGGGATACTTCACAAATGGCTCTTCTTCTTCTCATTACTCCATTTACCCCAGTGAATTATTGAGACACCTGACAAATTCAATGGCTGACAATCGCGTGTTCTACTCTGCCAACCTATTCAGCCATCCCTTCCTCTGTCTCACTGTCTGCTCTGCTTTCATCTCCCAACTCGTGCCAAGCCCTTTGTAGACTGGTTAATGAGTGGTTGGATTTAACAATTTAGCAGCTGAAGTTGTCTACGGAATGAAGCAGTCAGCTTCATACCAACCCTCCTTAGTCGCCTCTTACAACATGCACGGTAGCTTACAGTGTGACTAATATTGTTTCCCTTATGGTGTCCGGTAAAAGCCCTCGTCCCGCCTCTAACAGCCTCAATATTTCAAGCTGTCACAACGCTTTCTTCTTCATCTCTTGCCACACACACCTTCAGGTACCAAACTGAATATATTAACATTTAAAGAAAACAGGATGTAAACTTGAGGTTATTGACATCTCCATAGAGTTAGTTTTCAAATGGAAGAGTCGGTGTAGACCAGTGTTTCCCAACGTGGGGCCCACGCCCCACAGGGGAGCAATTCGATTGTTAAGGGGCAATTCGAAAATGGAAGAAATCGGTTGGATATAACACAACGGAGAGACTTGAGATTGAAGTTAATTAACTTGGAACCTGACATAAAATCTCTTTGCGGCAAGCATCAAGCGCAAGGATCTCACTACATTTAAATAATTACTAATAATTAAAATAATATAGAAAAATCTTTCATTACAATTATGTTGCACTTGAATGTCATTTCTCCATTATATGTTTTGAAAATTTACTTACTGTGTTTGCTCAATAATTTCCTAGTGATTATCGGTCCTTTTACTAGGATCGGGTGCATTTGCTGCTCTCCCCCCAGTAGTGCGCCTGGTCTGGTCGGGGGCCGGGATGATCAAATATAAACCCATCACATATCTTCACCTTAGATGTGGACCTGGTGGACCAATGTGGGCAATAGCTCACAGTGAGACTAAGGGTCCACACAAAAAAACGGGGGAGGCGGGGGAACCAGCTTGTCTGGGGTAACCGCTAACCCCCCCCCCCCCATTAAAAAAAACATTCATCCAACATAACCGACACACAGGGACGCTGGACTTGGGGGGGGGGGGGGGGGGGCTGGTGCATATGTTGGGGGGGGGGCATAAGAATTTTAGAAAGGCTTAGGTGGGGCATAGCACAAAAAAGGTTGGGAAACACTGCTGTAGACCAAAACAAGTTTCTTTATTCTGCATCTGTTGGAAAACAACTACGAAGCCGTAATTTTACAAATTTAGTACAGCAAATACATTCATCAGAATCTCTTCTTTTTAGTTTCTTAAGCAAGTGGTATTTCAGCCTATGTATCCCGTGCCGAGGCTGATGGATGCCACATGTTCACCTTGGTAAAGTTTGTTTAAAAGGATTTTTAAAAGCAAGAGTACCGAGTGTTATCTGAATTGAATATCAATTGGGGAAACTTTTGAGCCCACTAATACTGACTGGCACTTCGCCGTCTTGGCAGGCGAGTTTGTAAAATGGAGTTATACCTCTCCATAACACAAAGCCTTGGATGAATTTAGAGACCATGTGATGCCAATGCAGCATAACCCCTCTCTCAGCCTGCCTAGTTTCAATCAATAAATCATGTGCCATGCCGGAAAGCGTGAGCGGTCATGACTCGCAATTTCACTCGATCACCAGTGTCGTGGATCAGCTCAGTGTTCCTGTCTCGTCCATGCCATGTGGCCAAGCCATCCAGGTATTTTCCTCTCGGTCTTCCTCTTGGTCTGTTCCCTTCGATCTTGCCAGTTGTCACCAAGTTCTCCTATCCATTTATTCTCATAACATGTCCAAACAATTTTGACTGTCTACGTCTAATTTCTCTAATCAGTTTACAATGTTCATTTGTCTCCTGTAGTACTTGGTCATTGGTTTTTCTGTCTGTCCATGGTATTCTTTGCATTTTCCTCAGAAACCACATTTCTGCAGCCATCAGATGTTTTTCAGCTTGACTGCTCATTGTCCAAGTTTCACATCCATACAAAAGAACAGGCTCTATGTATCCTCTCAACACTCTTTTTCTCGTTTCAATTGAAATCTTTTTATTGGTCAGAATGTTTTTCATCTTGCTAAAGGCTACTTTCGCCATGGCGATTCTTGTTCTAATCTCTTCAAGGCATCTCCCATCAGATGTTATGCCTAGTTTACTCCAGCGGAAAGGTAAAACCAATACGTCTAGAACAAGACATGCTGCAGAAGATGTCGAATCAGCAAAGCAATGCGCTAACTGTCCGCCCATCGGAACTTCCATCCTAGACCAGTTGCCGACCAAGGCTTAGGACCTGGTTTGCCCTGCCATGACATTTAGTTTTTAGGTTGAATTTCTTCGTACTAGGGTAAGACTTGTACCCTCCCAAATGAACTACTCCGCCAGAAGTCGTTAGCACAATGTGGGGTATCGGGTTTGGTGAGCGCCGCCCAACATTCGGCGCTAACAGAAAGCAGGTAGTACCGTCTGCTGTCATACGGTAGCTCTGACATATCTGGCTAATACCTGACTAAGACAGTTAATAAATAAATATACAAATATTGTTCAGCGATCACAGAACTAGGGGAAAGAATTAGAGATGACAGGACACACTGGACAACATAAAATGTAAATCACGGTCGGTAACTATAGCCTTCAATTTTTATGTTGTTTAGAAGCGTCCTCTAGTATCTAATTACTTCCCCTACTTCTATGAACGCCAGACAATACGTGTTTGTTTACTTATGATTTATATCATATGTCTCTTGTCTCTTTTCGCAGGGCGGTTTACCGAAAGTGTCGCACAAAGCACGAACTCCGTAGCTCCAGTGATGACCCCCAGGAGTCTCCGAGAAAACTGAACTCGTGAACCGAACGACGCAGGTTGGAATCGAACCCAAAATCTTCGGAGGCAAGGCAAGCGATGTAACCACTTGGCCACGGAGTATCCCCGGCGAAGTATGTAATATGCGTAATCTTTAACTTAAAGATTCTTTAAGTATGCATTCTGTGTCATCTTTCTGTGGCTTGGATGTTGGGATTCCCCCTTGGTTCTATAAATGCTTCTGATAAACCTCTTGGTCTAATTATAGGTTATGTCTACATTCAATTTCAGCTATCGTATACTTTCCTTTGCTAATATGTCAGCTTCTTCATTTCCAGGTACGTTGCAATGTGATGACATGCAATGTATTACAACTTTTTTTTTTGGATGACATAGTCTCAAGATTGCTGCTTGTATGTCTCCTAGTTCTGCACTGTTTTCGCTCTTCTGTTTGAAACAACTAACTTCGCATATGTGAAGAGAGATATGTGTGTCTTTGTTTTCCACAAAACTGGCGATCATCTTCTTCGGGCGTGGTTAATAGCATGTCTTTGTGAATCTGCCCGTTGAAATATGTGGATTAGTATCATTTTAACGTTCATTAATTACAAAAGATACAAGCCTGTTTGGTTCTAACACCACTACATTGTTAGCGATCAGATTTCCAGAATCTGTTGCAGCTTTGCATGTCTTAACAACATTAGCACAGGCCGTGGCCGCTAAGAGATAATGAGTTCAGGCTATTTTAATCCCTTAAAAATTAATCACCACCTCCTCGGTTCTTGTTTTCTGTTTTCTTCAATAACTTTTTCTTTGCCCTTAAAAAAAAAAATGGTTATACGATAAACCAGTGTCTTAACGCGTGTATGTGTGTGAGGGGGAGGGGAGAGGGAGGGAGAGAGAGAGAGAGAGAGAGAGAGAGAGTGTGTGTGTGTGTGTGTGTGTTTGTGTGTGCGTACACTTTAGATCAGTGGTTCTCAACCGGTGTGGAATTCCCCCGAGGGGGGAATTTTAGGGTGGGGGGGGGGAGAGATTTGTTCTTTTCAACAAAGAAATAATGAAATATTTTGGTTACTTGAAAAGTCACTAACGTTTGGAGAGAACAATAATGGAGGGGTATATGCCTGGGAAGAGAGGAAGGCCAAAGAGAAGATGGGGGAAGGATGTATCGGATGATCTCCAGATGGGTGTATCGGACGCGGGACATCTTGCTTATGATCGAGAGGTGTTCCGGAAGGTTGTTATGGGAGCGAGGTTCTGCAAAGGACATGCTACTGAATGAATGAATGAATGAATGAGGGGGGGGGGGGGGTGAAGACCACAGATTGGCATTTTCAAATTGGTTTCAGGACCACACAAAACGCGATCGGGAGATTAAGCACCCGTGACGTTAAATTCCCCGATTATTTGTGAGTCAGGCTTTTCAGCTCTGTCGGAAATTAAAACGAAACGACGTAATAGATTAGATGTTGAAAACGATCTCCGTTGTGCCCTTTCAAGCACTCCTCCGCGTATTTCAAAATTGATGCGGGAAAAACAATCACAGTGTTCTCATTGACTACAATCTTCACTTAAATGAAGTTAATTACGAATCTACAATATCCTGGTTTTGTAATGAGCGTTTCGTTTGATGAAGCACAATTTTCTGGCATTCTGGTGTCGCATATTAAGCTACAATTCTTTGATGTTCTAAATGTTTGTTTTGTGTTTTAATAAAATATTGTGAATATAAAAATGTTTTTATTTAAGTTTTAATATCCATCAGCATTTCATTTGCCATTAACTGTATAAAACTACACTATAAAATTTATCTTCGCATGTAAAGGTTATGTACAACTATGGAAGAAAACAAGAATTTTCACTATTATAGGCATGTTATTTTTAATATGCACCTTTTGAGGCTGACAATTTTGGAGTGGGGGGGGGGGGTGAAAGTCTGAACATATGGTGAAGGGGGGCGTGGACCAAAAAAGGTTGAGAACCACTGCTTTAGATAATGTATGCTGTTAACTGTTAACAGACACCCGGCGTATGCTGCGCCCTGGCCCCACATCTCTACGGGGTGGTTTGACACTGACCTCTAATATAACCCGCCTCTCCCATAACCGACTTGGCTAACTCTGAACTTGAACTCACGCCCTTCATTAAAACAGGTAGCTTTTGCAGCAGCATCCACCAGGGATTCTCAAACAGTTGTATAAAGCCTGTATAGTTAATATTACCAATCTAGGTCTAATCTCAGCCATTTCTCCTGCGTTGTGCTTCCTTTTCTTTCGTTCGTTAAAATTGTGTCTATAACTGCAATGTTGTCACTTGTATGAATGTTACTGTCTTTTTTAGTTCACTCAGCGGTCCATATAGCTTATCTTCTACTGTTGTTTATATAGGCCAGAAGGTTTGCCTAGACATGTCTTATTGTGACCAGTCTTGGAGTATGTGATCTGCTGTCTGCGGCGCCAATCCACATGTGCACCTGGCTGATTCGCCAATCATGAATGTCGTATACATGTGGTTGCTTAATCTATTGTGTCCTGTTCTGAGGCGCAGAATAATTATTTGTTCTGGTGTGTCCATAAGGTGGTAATCATCTTGAGCTGGTGTTCGTGACTTTCTGAATAATTTGATCATTTCTTTTTCTTTTGGTGGTATGCAACAGGCACACCATGTTGTTCTTCTGTTGGTCATTCTTTGGTATATTTAACAGTTCTCTCGTTTCCGGGTACTCCACTGTGGGATGGTATCCACTGTATGGTGACCTTATACTGACTGCTAAGTTCAGGAAGTAGTGTCCGTAGTACTGGCAGTTTCCCAGACAGGAGCGCCTTGAGTACTGATTTTGTATCTGTCAATAGCACCACGGGTTGTGTATCATGGTTGGTTTTCAGTAATTTTTCTTTCGCTATCTTGATTGCCTGGAATTCTGCATCATAGTTATGGCAGTACTTACCTGTTGGTACTCTGGTCGTGTCCCCAGTAGTATTTAGGCGTTCTATGTACACAAAGAGTCAAAGAACTCATAAAGTTAGTTTATATTGAAGAAGATCTCTGGACTTTCCAACAGACAATATCAAATAGAGAAGAAACTTAGTGGGTCACGATCGCCTGTCTCCTGCAGACCAGACATTTGATAAAGAAGATGCGGCTAAAATCATAAAATGTAAGTTGTTCTATTTCCAGGCGAGTGAAAATTACACTAATATTACACATATTTATTAGGGGGTACTTATAAAGCATACGCAGAGCAACATGAAACAAACCGAAAGATGGTGAGGAAGGGAAATGCACACCCCAGCATATGCAGCGGCCTAGAATTTGTGACAAACACCAACAACAGTATCTACCATGTAAAAATAACAGTAAAAGACTCTTTTTATCACGACGTGGGGCGTACTCGGTACATGGTGCTAACGCCCTCTTTTATAATCGGCACTACTTGGCCGCCTTTACTTCTCATGGGATTTCCTGGTGCCCATTTTTAGCAGGGTTGACTAGATGCACAGGCTACTTTTAAAACTCAACAGCGATGAAGATTGGAACACATGACTCTAGGGCCGGAACACATGACTCTAGGGCCGGCAGACAAGTACGCTAGTCGATGTGCCACCGCCGCTTCCAGTAGCTACCGTGAGAATGTCTCTATTATATCAGTCTGGTGGGTCTACCCTTGAGCTGTACTGGCAAGAACCCTGCCACTGCTGAAAAAAAATGGGGGGGGGGGCTGAACCTGGACCAGTGTCTCGATTAACAAGTGCACTAGCCCTATGCCCTGTGCAATAACTATTCTCGTTCTATGAATCCTCCGTCCACACCGACAATCAACATGGCAAACCTCACCCGAGCGGCGCCCGCTGCAGTCTTGGGCAACCTTTGCCAGACCATACAGGAAGCCGCTTAAGACGATTAATCATCCCATGTTACATGTTACTTAATCAGTGAAGAGCATCCGGTGCCTGCCCATATTTTTATAGACCAATCGGCACTGCAGGCCTAAACAAACCAAGATCAAGACGCGATGTCTGGAGGAAGGGTGGAGACTGGTAATCATCCCTGAGGGAAACAACACCATATGATAGGGGCGGGTACACAATTACGCCAGGCCTTAACAAGTGTGCGACTCTATTCAGACATGTAAAACAACATGGATGAAACGAACACAATGACAACAAATCAAACACCAGAAAGCTGGTATACGCATCTCCATTTACGAAAGAAGAAGTACAAGTTACACAATAAGGGCCCCGACTATAACGAAATCGATACGTCAACCGTTGAGCGTGGCCATTCTTCTCAAAAAATGGAACTGGAACTGCAGGGACGATGTCAATGCCACGTTGGCCGCCATGGTTCCTATTTTAGGCTGAGTCGACTTGGGATCTCAGATCCATTAAAAGGGAGCGGGATCCGCTCCGATGGGGTTTTAGACACGACAACAGCAGGACCGTCAGACAGGCATGCTAGCTACTCCGCTACCGTGACTGCCAGTATCCACCATGGGACCTTATCCATTATATGATGGCTGGGTCGACCCACAAGCTAGTGGTCGGAATAAAAGAACGCTGTCACAGCTGGGGATTAAACCCGGACCGATGCTTTGACAATCAAGCGCATAGACTATGTGCAGCGACTCAATACAACAGTTATTCATTTACATCGGCCGTAGCACTCTCGTGACGCCTGTCACGCCGTTCTGAAACCACTGTCATACAGTACGCTAACCTTGCACTGCTGACAAAAGGGACGGTAACGTGTTGTGGAGTTTCGCCTAAATGAATGAGGGGCGCCAACGCTCCAAAAAACAAAAAGAAACAAAGACCTCATTACTGCTGACGTTTTTTGTCGCTCCTTCCGCCTGCAGATCAATCACTTTATGAGGGTCTCACACCGATTTGAGCTTCGCGAATGAAATCAGATTACACCGCCTCATTTTTTTTACTCCTTAAATCTATGTTATCCTTCTCATCTTTCTTCTTTAGAAGGTTTGTGGATAATTGGGTTCTTGTTTTATGTTATGAGATTGTGAAGTGTATCAATGGAGGAATACAAAGTAAAAATACAACATGGGGAGCCACCCTGAGATAGAAGAAATCAGATTAACAGATGCAAAACAGTAGGTTTTCAAGCAAACGAAAATTGATGGCGGAAAATGGGAAGCAGGAGTGTGTCACAGTTGAAACTTAAAAGTTGTTAAATGGTAGCAGACATGTTGCATTATGTACACAATTAAAGAGGTTTGTATATGGACATCTACTGTATTGATATTTTAACTTAGATTGATTTCTAAGCCCATGGAAGAAATAGGAAATTTGAATAAGACGATTTATCCTTTCATGCACTTAATCGCTTAACGTTCTTACACTTACTATCCCGGACAGATTGGCTTTAGCTGCTTCTGTTACAAGTGTATTAGAGATAAAGGACCCCAGAGTGAAACAATGCTGACCTTGTTTAAGTAGTTTAAGCCTGGGTTGGTCCACGGGTTTTAGATACTTCATTGCCAACACACTACTCTGGAGAAAGGTATGTTGATAAACATGATAACCAAAGATATACAGTATGGGGTATAAGCAGAAGCGGCCACTCTCACACAAGTACACCACATGAACATACCTGTAGTCCAGTAGACGCTCCAAAAGGTCAGTGACCGAGAAGACGAACCTCTTCCCCTCCTCATGCAGCTCAGGCTCCGTCTGTACCTTGTCCAGGAGTCTGGTGAAAAATTTCATTTTGTGCATTTCACCTTCGAATCAGCTAACAATAGTTCAGTGGTGTTAAAAGTCTTCACACAAGACACAGGCGATCGACCTAGGTCTCGCGGTTTAGCCACAGCTCGTACATTCTCAGCAACCAACTCGTGTCAGCTCCGGCAACATTTTCATATCCAATTATTCAAGAGAAAACCAAAGTCACACTCGGCACAGTTTGAGAAGCGTTGTCCTGGCTACATTGCTGTTAGATAATTCATTCTGCACCAAAACAACGCGTAATAAGTTAACAAGTCACTAAACTAAACATTCGCGGGTCGCGTAGTCCTGCGGCTAGCGCGGTTGTCTGATGACCAAGTGGTTATGTGTTCTATCCCCCCCCCCCAATTAAAGTTAGTTGCATCGCCTTTACAGGACGTTGCAGTCAACTCCAACATTTTTTCCCTGTGATTTACTAGTCAAGTTTACGTTCAGTAGTTTGCTATTTCTGTCTGAACGACCGACGCTCATGCCGTTGTATTAAGACCAGCGCAGGCTGCCTGCTTCCAAATCGCCTGCAACTGTGTTTGGAACACGATATGCGGGGATTGACACATCTTAGGCTAGCATAATCCGCCCAATACGCCCCAACGTACGTGGAAGAGCCTTTCGCATGACTTCTTACACCCATAAAGCCTCGTGACGACACAGAACAGGGTCCTTTAATTTCCTGTACATTTAAATTGTCGGCTCCGTGGCGAAGTAGTTACGAATGCAAAACGTAATCCCTCATACCATGTTCGAAAAAGTTGCGGAGATTTGGCAGCAGACCGCCTTGCGTTGGTTTCCATACAATGGTATGAGTGCAGAGCATTCATAAATCAATGGCAAACTACTCCTAGTAAACTTGCATAGGAATCGCAAACAGCCAACAATAAAAAAAAAAAAAGCTGGCGTTGACGTAAACTTGCATAGAAATCACAGCCAAAAATGATGGAGTTGACAGCTACGTCCTGTAAAAGATATGCAACTAACTTTAATACTTAAATTAAAATGTCGCTGAAATGTGCGCGTGTGTGTGTGCACGCGCATGTGTCTGCACGCGCGTGACGTATAAATTACTCCAAAACATCGCATACTCTACTTTATAAACACCACCGAACAGCCACTACAAAACAAAATAAAGGAGGGTAGACCAGACACCGTGTATATATCCAAACACTCTCAGGTATTTCCGTACAGCTGACAATATTCTCTGTACGTTCACCTGGGAAATTCCCATACTTTAACAAAACGATGGCATTTTGAAATGAATGATGGCGCCGTAAACATGACTAGTCATGTTGCTTCCGTTTGCGCGCCATCTCGGCACGTCTGTAGCTTCTGGCTCCAAAGCTACATCGTGATTGCCCTCCATCTTGGTAAAATATTCAAATGTTTGCTTAAGTTTCCCATAACCACAAACGTTTCTGGGCCAATTCGACAGCGGTTCGTGTCTGCCCGCCGTGGAAGTCTGAATCATTAGCGATGCGATTGTAAACATGTTGGTGATTGCCAGGAAAGCCTGTCCGTCATCTTTAACTACCCTTAGGATGCTCAATGTCAGGACAAGTGCATTAGTTTTGCTATTGCAGTCTTAAGACGGAAGGGTCAACTTCATTGTACGAGTTGTACTCTTATCTGGCTCAGTTTCGCTCGCTCTCCCATCCAATCTCTCCCCCCCCCCCCCCACAGAACGGCAAGCCCACTTGCCGAGAGCATCGCATAGAGTACGAACTCATCAGCTTCAGCGAGGACTCCCGGAAGTCTGGAAAAACTGCACCCGTGTTCTGAATGACGCAGACTGGTGGATAGACCCACGACCTTCTGGGCGTGAGACAGACAGCTTAACCGTCTGCCACGGATACCCCCTCCTTCCAACACAGATACCCCTCCCTCTCTAATATACGCTGTGCTGTTTATTTCTTATCTCCAGGATCACGAGTCTTCACGTTTGGCCCTTGTGTCAAGAAAAGGAATCGACAAATCTTGTTAACTTAGCCAGTGTCTATAGAGTGTATTGGTGATGCAGGGGCTAGTGAAACACGCAGTTTTATACTTCCCCGTCATAATAACTAGAGGGCTTGAAATCAACTGCCGGCGATTTGGAAGCAGACCGCGTTGCGTTATTTCCATGGCATGAGGTGTTGGCTGTTCAGAAAGTAATGGCAAACTAGCTACTGAACTAACACAGCCTAGTAACTCACAAAACAGTCAACAAATGCTGGGGTTGAATGCAAAGTCATTAAAAGACATGCAACTAAGGTATGTCAGCCAGCGCAGGGTACCATAAAAAAAGATGACCATGTATAGGGTTGCCAGATATGTGGGCACCAAAAGAAGGACATAATAAGGCAAAAACAAGAGGACAAAGGAGGACATATTGAATGTTTCATTTGAATCGTTCCAGATTAAACCCAAAATCAGTACAATTTTATTACAATAGCTGCCAATAAGTGTATCTTACTCTTAGTGAATCGACCAAGAAACAATCATGTTAACAAATAAATATAAATTCAATGGAGGCCTTTTTCAAAATGTTAAAAAAAAAAACATTATTTAAATAGCCGATTATACAATTATTACCTTATAATCTGTATTAATTACGCAACATATTTCTCGGAGGAGCCAACTTTTCGTAGAAGATCCTAGTTAGCAATCACATATGCATAAAACTGTTCACAGATAAGATTCTTCAAATTGTACTTTGTGAGAATGATGCCCTTTACAGAGTCGAGACCACAGAGGCTATGGCATAGAGCTAGATTGTTAGTGTTGCCGAATAAAGTAAGTTAGATTCAAATTATACAAATAATTGCTGTTTCACATTTGGTATAAATAGGAAAATTAAATAAATATTATTAAGCAATGGGTTTTAATAAAGAAGTAAAAGTAAATATCAACAAGAGTAATGAGCCAGATACAGATAACAGTTAGAATTACTATAATCGACTAGTTCGCAGAATTGCATAGACTTTGTACATTTTAACATTAAAGTGTTAAAATGTTAAAATGTACAAAGTCTATGCATTTCTGCGAACTAGTCGATTATGTATACAACCATGGCCAGACTGCAAGAACAGCAAATTAAAAGAGGTGTGGCCAAACAAGAACACTACGCAGGAAGCCAAAGAAGATTGATAAACCAACACAGAACTGGCGTCGTTAGCCGCTACACGCTGCGGGATTTGCTGAGGAGGAGATCCGAGCACTTATGGACTGAATGGTTCGATGTGCAGTGAGGATGATCTGTCGACTAACTAACTAACTAACATTTTAACAATGTAACCATACGGTTGAGTGTAGATACATTGTAAGTTGTATCAACAATACATTAAAAAAATTATAACATAAAATATAAGAAAAGCCGGACATTTTAAAGGTGTTTAGCTTTGCCTGCCGGACGGAGAATATTATGTCCTCCTTTTGCCGGACGTCTGGCAACCCTAGCCATGTCTGATTTCCTCCACCTGTACACTGCCGCGTGAGACGAGATGAGTGTTAGTCACTCACACTGTGTGCTTGACTTTGAAACACTACAGATCTTCTTTAGTAGGTCAGCTTACTATCTATATAACCCATCCACCTTTCGAGTTGATTCCTCCTTACGAAAAGTTAACCGTGACAAAGCGTGTGATATACAATGCGTTAATTGTGAGGATTATCTGAGGCTGAATGAGTTAACTAATAGACTACAATGGCTGGGGCATATAGAAAGAATGGAAGATAATAGGGAAACGCTTACACTCAGGAAATAAATGACCGTAGACCCCGAGGTAGACCAAGAAGACGGTGGAGAGATAATATATATATATATACAGACCTACAAGCACTTGGAATCAACGAATGGCAAGAGAAGTCAACCAGAGAGACGAATGGAGACGGATTGTATTTGCAGCAAAGAACCTCAATGGCTAGGAACGTTGAAGAAGAAGAAGAAGAAGAAGAAGAAGAAGAAGAAGAAGAAGAAGAAGAAGAAGAAGAAGAAGAAGAAGAAGAATGAGTTAACTGTGATAGATGTCTGGGGTAGCTGGATTTGAATAAGTCACGCGTGATAACCTTCTGGAATTGAATAAATTAAATGTGATTGACGGAGTTAAATGTGATAACTGGTGATAGCCGTGTGAGATCGAATGACTTAAAATTACGAGGACATAAATACGTATAGTTACAAGCACTGATCGAGGCTGAAGCAATAAACAGTTAATTTAATAAGTGGCAGACTGAAGTGATAAATAAAGTTAACACCTGGGTGAAATTACAATGGTCATGGCAGTTAAATGTTAAAAAGTGACAGACTTGAATTGAAGTGATACAGAAAGTTAATAGATTGAAGTGATAAAGACAGTTAATAGATTGAAGTGATTAAGAAAGTTAATAGGCTGAAGTGATAATTAAAGCTAAGAGAAAGCTACGAATGTTTTGATTAGTAAAGAAGTTGCATGATCAACGATTACGGATTATTTGATTACTTAAGAAATAGCTCGATCAACGAATTACGAATGCTTTGATTTCTTAAGAAACAGCAAGATCACCGAATTACGAATGCTGTGATTACTTAAGAAGTAGCAAGATCAACGAATTACGAATGCGTTGATTACTTAAGAAATAGCACGATCAACGAATTACGAATGCTTTGATTTCTAAGGAAATAGCAAGATCAACGAATTACGCATGCTGTGGCTACCGAAGTAGCACGACCAACGCACGGCGAGTTAGCTGGTACAAATTAGACGCAGTGTCAGTTGCCAGGTACACCATGCGTTACAAACGTCATTAAAAACAAACACGATGCCACAAATAAAAACAGCCTCCGCACTGACACGGACATTCTAATGAAGAATCCCAAAGACAGCAGTAATCCATCCCTGTTAAGCCGCCATCATCCTCCACTTTCCCCATTACCTCAAATCTGCCAAAACCTTAAAACAAACGCGCCGGGAACTATCAACGCCCCTCTGAAACTCCATCCTTCCCCTCATCCAAGCTGCCACGGGGTTCTCACTTCTGCATCATCTTTCCGACCCTCACTGTCAGGGTGCGAGGTCAAGGTTCCTGCCATGGTACATCTGCGTGAACACTGACAATAGAGGGGGTGGAAGGGGGGTTAGGGGCAATACACGCGCCACGTGCAGAAGGGGAGTAAAAAAACAGTGTAATTATAAGAAGATATATCCGTAATAAAGATGTCAATTAGAGGCAATAAGTAAAAATATAGAATAATGATGCTATTTAAGACATGTGGGGCGGAGTTATATCTGGACGTCCAACACATTTTGTACGAAGAATCTCACTAAACGTCCAACACATTCTGTATGAAGACTGTACGAAGAATCTCACTACACGTCCAACACATTCTGTATGAAGACTGTACGAAGAATCTCACTACACGTCCAACACATTCTGTATGAAGACTGTATGAAGAATCTCACTACACGCCCAACACATTCTGTATGAAGAATCTCACTACACGTCCGACACATTCTGTATGAAGAATCTCACTACACGTCCAGCACATTCTGAAAGAAGAATCTCACTTATTACATCATTCTTCGTCTTCGTCCCTCTTCCGAGGGCAGTGTGTCACACCCACAGTGTGTGTTTGTCGGCTTGCATGCGTGCCATATTTACTTCCTCTAGACCTACGCCATCCAAGATACGGGCTCTATCCACCCGTGGTTAGGTTAACGTTTCCTAATAAGGTTACCCGAGCAACGGCCCTATGGTCTACTCTTTGCAATTTCCTCGCCTGTTTTTCGCTCTTATCCGAGAAGGCTAGGCGTAAGATTTTCTTGGGGAAATGCCCAGCCCTATACAGGCATCGTATCCGGTACTACTGAGGAGAAGAATAGTAGGAGGAAGAAGAAGAGAGGGAGGTAGGAGAAGATAGGGAGAGGAATAAGAAGAGGGGCAGCATATAGTCCCCTATAGTATAAGACCAAGTGACTTAGAGGTTACGTTCGCCTATGAATTGAGTACTTTCGTTTCAATTCACAATGTCTACTAAAACTACAAAAACAAGAATACAGTATAATTCTCTTCCCCCCCCCCCCAAAAAAAAAACCCGCCTTTTGTTTTTAAAAAATCTCCCTTACTTCTGGGATAGTGACTCGAACATCTAGTTATTTCAGATAAGGACAGCATATGAAGATCGTGTGCCTGTAGCATAACGCTAACAACCATTATTCATTTACCAACACCTGCCGCAAAAAGAGGAAACAACATTAAAAGAAATTGACTTCACAACCGCAAACGGAGACTAGGACTTAAAACTTAACATCGAAACTGGAACTGAACAAGTGACAGATGACGTGGATTCTTAGAAAGATTTCATCAGCCTAGGCTTAAAAAACCATTGGACGGGACAGACACGTGACACGGCTTTCGCGCCAACGCCGGTATAGATTATGATAAGCAGCGCACTCTTGCAAAAACATGCCTGGCGAATAGACGTCAAAAATTGTGTGACCAAATTTTCAAATAGAGGAGGCAGAATGTCTGAATTCCAGGTGAGCTTGTTAGTCCCGAGATTAGACTAAGAACCCGATGTATCAAGTATCAAGTAATGGTAAACCGTGTTTGTAATGTCAATTGAAATGTATTATTATTAATTAAAACCTCTGAAATATAAAAATGCTCGACTGTAGATTCTAACGACGCAGAGCCGTTCCCGGGCAAAATGACTCTCCAATACTCTCTTCGATTGCAATCTCTGATATTCTTAGAGATAATTATTAACTTTAAGAAGTGCATTATACTACTACATTCTATTCTAAACAACTGTGAGGAGTGATGATTCTAAAGCAATCTTGTGCATTTCACCAGAAACACTGATAAAAGATGCTATCACTACCTACAGCTGAAATGACAGTTCGTGTACTAGAATAAGTGCCTTGTTCTAAAACAGACTTATCTATGCCTATTTACAATCTAGAAAGCTGAAAGAGAAATCAATCTTTCCTTTCTCCTTCATCTATTGAATCAATAGGGTTTGACGGAATAAATATTTATATTTATGTCAAATTTTAATTAGATAAGGGCACACATGAACTGAATTACATGAGAAAGTTGTGCTTCGCGGAACACCATCACGCGCAGTGAACTTAACTCATTACTCAACATAACTTAAAACTCAACACCACTCATCCCCACACAACCCAACACTCAACATCACAACAACAACAGATAATGGGAGAGAGTTATTAGACACAGAAGAAGAAGAAGAAGAAGTTGGTTAATTGGGAAAACACAGATAATTATTTATACATATTATAAACACCATTTAGTGGAAGAAATGTTATAAAGGTATGTCATTTATTTACATGCATCTTGACATATTCTCACTCTTGTCACTGTCTTACTGTACACGTTCACTGACCCCAGGTCAAATGAGAACTTACATACAGCAGGTACCAACTGAGACAAGGCGTACACCGTGTGATAAACTCTGACCACCCCAAATTAACCCAACACTAGCTTAGAGAGAAAAGGAGGGGAGGGGAACTAGTTCCTACTTCAGGAATTTAGGTTCTTTTACCTACTTTTAAAAGATTGTATTGGTAGGAATGTACATATATATGTGAATATTCATCAGTGATCTTGGTGGCTACATACCAACAACCACCCAACACATCAGCAAACTAACCACCCAAATCAGACCTGAAAGAGGGAAGCCGAGAGAAAGAGATGAACCACAAGTGAGATGGAGGATGACTTGGCCATGAGCAGAGCATGGGGAGGCCTTCAGTGGAGCTATACGGGCATACCTGAAGTGGATCCATTAGTCAATGGACCCTGGCTTACCTAATCTTCCAGTCACCAGGTTACATTTCTCATTGGTACACACCACACCCAATTTCAGGAAACTGATATTTAATTGTTGAATCACCATCACACTTAATATGTACAACATCAAAATGTTTACTATGTTTCACACTTGTTGACATCTCATATATTGATGCTTGATTGATTGTCTGGGACAATGGTCCAATATGCAACTTTTCTAATATCTTGTGTAAATCACAATAGAGATGTATGTATTGGCCAGAAGGCTCAGGCCCAGTCAATAAATGATTAACATGAATTGACCTTCTGTTAATTTATCAGTTCAAACCTATCTGTGAGTCAACAACTTCTTTGTACATCATGTTGTCAGAATCTAATGTGATTGATTATGTGTTTGATTGTTTAAAAATAAATTAACTCATAATGACTTACTAAAAATGGGGGAGAGAAGACTCTAGATCTATCAACTGCTCAACATCCATGTTTTCTTCATCTAAATCAGGCTGAGAAAATTCTCCAGACTTTCCTCAGATTTGATAACCAATAAGGGGGCTCCAGAGCTATCAGAATCATTGGAGAAGGGGCAGATTCCCAGTTAGTAATTACCATTCTCACCAGGGCCATAATCTATATCTCCTAGACATACTTAATAGAACGAGGCCCGCAGATAACTCAAGGTTCATATTCTGGGGTTATTGAAGATAGAAGAGGAGGGGGCTCTACTTCTTTTGTTAGAGATGGGGCATGCACTACAGTGATCTCCCACTCCCTTCAAAAATATATGACATATTGTCGGCTACGTCCTGGATGGTTCCCATATATTAACCTTTAAACAATTACATAAACATTAACACAATTATCTTTAGATTTTGAACATTGTCATTTTCTTATATTGATTGACAGCCACATGATATGAATGACATTAACAGATAAATAAGAGTAGGTGACTGATCATTCCTCCTGAAGAAGGGGGCCATGTTCAAATAGGCTTATACTTCAGAAAGAGGTGCTCCAGGTGAAATATATAGTGTGTATCTACTCTACCAACACTACTTCTCTTCCAGAGAAGGTGTTCTTTTCCTGTGGAGTCTGAACTTAACAGCATTTCATCAACCACCGGAAAATCTTATCCGTTGGGAAAACTCTGTCTAATTTCAGATTATTTTCTTTACTAGGAAGTAAATCTGGTTATTTCAGTGCCTGCTGCCTTTGGCTTTTCCAGCATTGACAGACAGACATAACATAGGGTGTTTTTAATATTTCATATGCTCTGTTGTATATTTGCAGATCAGGGACTGACAAGCTTACGCGGATCAGACTAACTGCAATTATATTTTTGGCAGAACAAAGCAATACATTATAGACATGGCGGAAACTGCAAAGTTTAGAGCCCAAATAACAGAAACAGGTAGGGAATGCGGGTTAGATGGCCTTGAGCTAGCTAACTATGTTTCAGATGCATTCGACAAAAGAGAAAGACTGCAAGCGGAATTGGCTCTCAAAGAAAAACAGCTTCAGGCTGAATTGGCTGAGAGGGAAAAACGACTTCAGGCAGAATTGGAGGAGAAAGAGAAACGACTACAGGCTGAAATGGAGGATAAGGAGAGAGATCGTCAACACCAACTAGAGTTGAGGAGAATGGAGATTGAAGTGGAGATCCGGAGAATAGAGAAAGGGAGTGGTCCTACACCCTCAACCTCATCAGGATCGCCAGTAACAGAACCACCTCCTCACGTCTCTCAACTTAATTCAGGAGCTATGTCATTTCCTCTGGAACCCTTTAATGAAGAGACTGACCACATCGAAGGATTTTTATCACGCTTCGAGGCAATGGCTGTCAGCTGTGGGCTTGAAGAAAGTAGATGGGCGACGAAGTTAGCGCAGGCCTTAAGATCCACGGCGTATGAGGTGTTCTCAAGACTCACTAGAGAGGAACAACAGAACTACACAACACTTAAGACGGCACTCTTGAGCCGATTTGAAGTGGACGCCGAATCTTATAAACTCAGGTTCAAAGCCGCAAGGAAGGAACCGGGTGAGAGTTACGCGCAACTAGTCGAAAGACTGAAGTCATACATACAAAGATGGACTTGCTTGGGAGGATTTGAGGAAAATTTTGAAGGACTCCGTGAAATGATCATCATTGATCAGATCAAGGGGAAAATGCAGAACGAAATGAAGGCATTCTTAACCCAAAACGGGGCTGACCGCCTGGAAACTATAATCATCCTGGCAGAGAGATTTGAGAAATCTCAGAAGGAGATGGGAGGAAAGGGACGTTCGAACAACACCCCCTCTCAAAACAAAACTCCACAGCCAAAAGAGGGTGAAAACACTGTTGCCACCGGGAAAAAGGGGAAATCCCAGAAAAACACTCAAAACTCAGTCCAAACAGCGCCGAAGGAGGACAAACCATTCTGTACCCATTGCAAAATTAGAGGTCACACATTTCAGAATTGCAGGAAGAAGCCACCTCCACACACAGCGGCATGTTTGGCCAACCGAAAAGAGAAAAAAGTGAGCACTGGTGAAACATCCAAACAGACACCTCATCAAGACACATCATCTCGTATTCCGGTTGTAGAATCCATCTTGCTAAATGGATTCAAAACGACCTGTTTATATGATACTGGATTCTCGTATGACTGTGTTGTTTCATCATCCTTAGTTCACCCTGAACAGGTGACAGAGGAAATAGTGGAATTACAGGGACCACTGAAGAGTTCAACAAATATGTCTCTTCCAGTGGCAAAAGTGAACATAGCCTCGCGGTATGTCACTGGGACAATCAAGGCAGCAGTCTTGGACGATCCGATATATCCTGTAATCCTCGGCTGTAGATTTATCGTTCTAGGAGAACCTGTTCAACCTGTGGCGATGGCGACCATGACCACTCAATCCCAGGCAACAAAAACTCCAGAAACAACTACGCCAATCCCTCGAACGGAGGAACTGAAGAGGGCACAAGAGGCCGACAGCACCTTGGAACCCTGCTTCAGAAAACTGCCAAAATCACATTTACCTCTACGTAAAGGTGATCTGTTCATGAAGTCAGCACTTCTTTACAGAAAAGCAGGACGAGCTGGACAAGAGTTTAATCAACTTGTTGTATCAACTCAATACAGGACTCAGATCTTAGAGATGGGTCATAGTCTACCATTCAGTGGGCACATGGGTATCAACGCTACTACACAGCGGATTACTACTCACTACTTTTGGCCAGGGATGAATTCAGACATACAACGGTTTGTAAAATCATGCCCACAGTGTCAGAAAGTATCACCAAAACACCGGACACCACCGGCAATGTTGGGTTAATCGCCAATCACTGGAATTCCATTTGAGAAAGTGGCTGTAGACATAATCGGACCTCTCTCAGCAACGAAGAGGCGAAACCGATTCATATTAACGCTTGTGGACACAACGACCATGTGGGCCGAAGCAGTTCCTATGCCCAGCTGTGACTCCAAACACGTCGCTGATGCATTATTAGGAATATTCACACGTCTAGGATTCCCACAAAGGATCTTGACGGACAACGGTTCACAGTTTCGTGGTAAGCTCATGGAAGAGACCTTCAGACTTTTTCATGCACGCCATATCTTCAGTTCACCATATCACCCTCAGTCAAATGGACTTGTGGAAAGGTGGAACGGGACATTGATTAGTATCCTGCGCAAAATTGCCCAGGAGAAGACAGAGGATTGGGACTTGTATTTACCCGCAGCTTTATTCGCTTACAGGGAAGTACCCCATCACTCAACAGGTTTTGCTCCAGCCACACTGTTGTTTGGACGACCGATCAAGGGACCACTGGAGGCGTTACTTCGAACGTGGACTGATAATACTACAGATGATACAGTCGTGACTGCATCTACATATGTTGCCGAGTTGAAAAATCGTTTACAACACAGTTGGAAACAAGCGAATGTCAATCTACGTCAAGCCAGACGAAGAATTGCTCGTAACTTCAACCGCAAGGCAAAGGATAGAGAGTTAGAGGTAGGAGAGAAGGTGATGTTGCTGCTTCCAACCAGTCAGAATAAGCTGCAAATAGGATGGAGAGGACCTTATGTAGTGACGGAGAAGATCTCACGTACCAACTACAGAATTTCAGTCAAAGGCAAGATGAAAGTATTTCACATAAACCTCTTGAAGAAATATCATGAAAGACCCTCAACCACCGAACCTGCACATCTGATGGCCATGAGTGTGGCTACTGAAGTCGAAGAAGGATCAACAATGGGAGTCGAGTGCCAACTGCAAGCCAAAGAGACCTTTAAGGGTGTGGAAAACAATCCCAACTTAACAAAGGATCAGCAAAAGCAGATTAGGGAACTTATGGCAAAATATGCAGAAGTACTTACTGATAAGCCAGGAAGAACTGATTTGGAGGAATTTGACATGAAGTTGAATGACACAGTGCCTGTGCGAGTCAAGACTTACCCAGTTCCTTATGCAAAGCAAAAGACTTTAGAGGAAGAAATACAACAGCTGCTCACCGCAGGAATAATCTCACCATCTGAATCACCTTACAGTGCTAGCGTCGTCTTATTGAGAAAGCCAAGTGGAGAACATAGATTGTGCATCGATTATCGACAGCTCAATGCTATAACTGAATTCCAAGCAGAACCTCTGCCTGATCAGAATAAACTCTTCACAGCACTCAACCGAGCTAAGTACTTTACTAGGATTGATCTCAGTAAGGGATATTACCAGATTCCTGTAAAACCGGAAGTTAGACCATGGTTAGCTTTCAGCACGCCTGGAGGACACTATGAGTTCAACGTTCTTACATTCGGATTAAGTAATGCTCCCAGCGTCTTTACACGTATGATGAGAAAATTACTTGACCCACTACAGCATCCAGACATCAGTCACTTCAAGGATGACATCCTGATCGCCACTGAAACATTTGAAGAGCATGTAGAAACCCTGCATCTTTTGTTCAGGCGCCTCAGAGAAACTGGATTGACGGCTAGACCAAAGAAGTGTCAGATAGGATTCCAAGAATTGGACTTTCTAGGTCATAAGATATCTCATGGACTGATAACTCCACAAGAGGGAAATGTGGATAAACTCCAGAGAGCACCTCGTCCAAAAACAAAGAAGGATGTAAGATCATTTGTATCCTTATGTGGATTCTATCAAAAATACATCAAGGACTTCAATACTCTGTCAGCACCTTTAACGGATCTTACCAAAAAGGGGAAACCAGAGAAAGTCACTTGGTCAGCTGACTGTAAGAGAGCTTTCACAGCACTAAAGCAGGCATTAACTGCTCATCCATTCTTACATCTACCAGACCTCGACCAACCATTTGTGCTGCGCACCGATGCCAGTAACATAGGAATTGGGGCAACGCTGTTGCAGAGAAAGGAAGATGTACCATCAGAGCTATTCCCTGTAGCCTATGCTAGCAGGAAATTGAATGCAGCAGAGAGAAATTACAGTACTATCGAGAGAGAATGTCTTGCGCTCGTATGGAGTGTACAGAAATTTCAAGCATACCTATATGGCAAACATTTCACAGTGCAATGTGACCATCAACCACTCATGTTTCTCGCAGCATCTAAGACTCTGAATGCCCGACTTATGAGGTGGTCGCTGCTTCTTCAACCTTACTCGTTCCAGGTTGAGTATGTTCCTGGGAAAATGAATGTGGGAGCGGACTTCCTGAGTCGACACCCAGTGCCTGATGAACCAGGTCAATCAGATGCAGAAGAGAATACAAGGGAGGAAAAATGGGAACAGCTTGATAACTGAAAATGTTGGAAACATAGTTCCATACCATAGAACAATCTGGAGTGGGGCCATGTAGCATAACGCTAACAACCATTATTCATTTACCAACACCTGCCGCAAAAAGAGGAAACAACATTAAAAGAAATTGACTTCACAACCGCAAACGGAGACTAGGACTTAAACCTTAACATCGAAACTGGAACTGAACAAGTGACAGATGACGTGGATTCTTAGAAAGATTTCATCAGCCTAGGCTTAAAAAACCATTGGACGGGACAGACACGTGACACGGCTTTCGCGCCAACGCCGGTATAGATTATGATAAGCAGCGCACTCTTGCAAAAACATGCCTGGCGAATAGACGTCAAAAATTGTGTGACCAAATTTTCAAATAGAGGAGGCAGAATGTCTGAATTCCAGGTGAGCTTGTTAGTCCCGAGATTAGACTAAGAACCCGATGTATCAAGTATCAAGTAATGGTAAACCGTGTTTGTAATGTCAATTGAAATGTATTATTATTAATTAAAACCTCTGAAATATAAAAATGCTCGACTGTAGATTCTAACGACGCAGAGCCGTTCCCGGGCAAAATGACTCTCCAATACTCTCTTCGATTGCAATCTCTGATATTCTTAGAGATAATTATTAACTTTAAGAAGTGCATTATACTACTACATTCTATTCTAAACAACTGTGAGGAGTGATGATTCTAAAGCAATCTTGTGCATTTCACCAGAAACACTGATAAAAGATGCTATCACTACCTACAGCTGAAATGACAGTTCGTGTACTAGAATAAGTGCCTTGTTCTAAAACAGACTTATCTATGCCTATTTACAATCTAGAAAGCTGAAAGAGAAATCAATCTTTCCTTTCTCCTTCATCTATTGAATCAATAGGGTTTGACGGAATAAATATTTATATTTATGTCAAATTTTAATTAGATAAGGGCACACATGAACTGAATTACATGAGAAAGTTGTGCTTCGCGGAACACCATCACGCGCAGTGAACTTAACTCATTACTCAACATAACTTAAAACTCAACACCACTCATCCCCACACAACCCAACACTCAACATCACAACAACAACAGATAATGGGAGAGAGTTATTAGACACAGAAGAAGAAGAAGAAGTTGGTTAATTGGGAAAACACAGATAATTATTTATACATATTATAAACACCATTTAGTGGAAGAAATGTTATAAAGGTATGTCATTTATTTACATGCATCTTGACATATTCTCACTCTTGTCACTGTCTTACTGTACACGTTCACTGACCCCAGGTCAAATGAGAACTTACATACAGCAGGTACCAACTGAGACAAGGCGTACACCGTGTGATAAACTCTGACCACCCCAAATTAACCCAACACTAGCTTAGAGAGAAAAGGAGGGGAGGGGAACTAGTTCCTACTTCAGGAATTTAGGTTCTTTTACCTACTTTTAAAAGATTGTATTGGTAGGAATGTACATATATATGTGAATATTCATCAGTGATCTTGGTGGCTACATACCAACAACCACCCAACACATCAGCAAACTAACCACCCAAATCAGACCTGAAAGAGGGAAGCCGAGAGAAAGAGATGAACCACAAGTGAGATGGAGGATGACTTGGCCATGAGCAGAGCATGGGGAGGCCTTCAGTGGAGCTATACGGGCATACCTGAAGTGGATCCATTAGTCAATGGACCCTGGCTTACCTAATCTTCCAGTCACCAGGTTACATTTCTCATTGGTACACACCACACCCAATTTCAGGAAACTGATATTTAATTGTTGAATCACCATCACACTTAATATGTACAACATCAAAATGTTTACTATGTTTCACACTTGTTGACATCTCATATATTGATGCTTGATTGATTGTCTGGGACAATGGTCCAATATGCAACTTTTCTAATATCTTGTGTAAATCACAATAGAGATGTATGTATTGGCCAGAAGGCTCAGGCCCAGTCAATAAATGATTAACATGAATTGACCTTCTGTTAATTTATCAGTTCAAACCTATCTGTGAGTCAACAACTTCTTTGTACATCATGTTGTCAGAATCTAATGTGATTGATTATGTGTTTGATTGTTTAAAAATAAATTAACTCATAATGACTTACTAAAAATGGGGGAGAGAAGACTCTAGATCTATCAACTGCTCAACATCCATGTTTTCTTCATCTAAATCAGGCTGAGAAAATTCTCCAGACTTTCCTCAGATTTGATAACCAATAAGGGGGCTCCAGAGCTATCAGAATCATTGGAGAAGGGGCAGATTCCCAGTTAGTAATTACCATTCTCACCAGGGCCATAATCTATATCTCCTAGACATACTTAATAGAACGAGGCCCGCAGATAACTCAAGGTTCATATTCTGGGGTTATTGAAGATAGAAGAGGAGGGGGCTCTACTTCTTTTGTTAGAGATGGGGCATGCACTACAGTGATCTCCCACTCCCTTCAAAAATATATGACATATTGTCGGCTACGTCCTGGATGGTTCCCATATATTAACCTTTAAACAATTACATAAACATTAACACAATTATCTTTAGATTTTGAACATTGTCATTTTCTTATATTGATTGACAGCCACATGATATGAATGACATTAACAGATAAATAAGAGTAGGTGACTGATCATTCCTCCTGAAGAAGGGGGCCATGTTCAAATAGGCTTATACTTCAGAAAGAGGTGCTCCAGGTGAAATATATAGTGTGTATCTACTCTACCAACACTACTTCTCTTCCAGAGAAGGTGTTCTTTTCCTGTGGAGTCTGAACTTAACAGCATTTCATCAACCACCGGAAAATCTTATCCGTTGGGAAAACTCTGTCTAATTTCAGATTATTTTCTTTACTAGGAAGTAAATCTGGTTATTTCAGTGCCTGCTGCCTTTGGCTTTTCCAGCATTGACAGACAGACATAACATAGGGTGTTTTTAATATTTCATATGCTCTGTTGTATATTTGCAGATCAGGGACTGACAAGCTTACGCGGATCAGACTAACTGCAATTATATTTTTGGCAGAACAAAGCAATACATTATAGACATGGCGGAAACTGCAAAGTTTAGAGCCCAAATAACAGAAACAGGTAGGGAATGCGGGTTAGATGGCCTTGAGCTAGCTAACTATGTTTCAGATGCATTCGACAAAAGAGAAAGACTGCAAGCGGAATTGGCTCTCAAAGAAAAACAGCTTCAGGCTGAATTGGCTGAGAGGGAAAAACGACTTCAGGCAGAATTGGAGGAGAAAGAGAAACGACTACAGGCTGAAATGGAGGATAAGGAGAGAGATCGTCAACACCAACTAGAGTTGAGGAGAATGGAGATTGAAGTGGAGATCCGGAGAATAGAGAAAGGGAGTGGTCCTACACCCTCAACCTCATCAGGATCGCCAGTAACAGAACCACCTCCTCACGTCTCTCAACTTAATTCAGGAGCTATGTCATTTCCTCTGGAACCCTTTAATGAAGAGACTGACCACATCGAAGGATTTTTATCACGCTTCGAGGCAATGGCTGTCAGCTGTGGGCTTGAAGAAAGTAGATGGGCGACGAAGTTAGCGCAGGCCTTAAGATCCACGGCGTATGAGGTGTTCTCAAGACTCACTAGAGAGGAACAACAGAACTACACAACACTTAAGACGGCACTCTTGAGCCGATTCGAAGTGGACGCCGAATCTTATAAACTCAGGTTCAAAGCCGCAAGGAAGGAACCGGGTGAGAGTTACGCGCAACTAGTCGAAAGACTGAAGTCATACATACAAAGATGGACTTGCTTGGGAGGATTTGAGGAAAATTTTGAAGGACTCCGTGAAATGATCATCATTGATCAGATCAAGGGGAAAATGCAGAACGAAATGAAGGCATTCTTAACCCAAAACGGGGCTGACCGCCTGGAAACTATAATCATCCTGGCAGAGAGATTTGAGAAATCTCAGAAGGAGATGGGAGGAAAGGGACGTTCGAACAACACCCCCTCTCAAAACAAAACTCCACAGCCAAAAGAGGGTGAAAACACTGTTGCCACCGGGAAAAAGGGGAAATCCCAGAAAAACACTCAAAACTCAGTCCAAACAGCGCCGAAGGAGGACAAACCATTCTGTACCCATTGCAAAATTAGAGGTCACACATTTCAGAATTGCAGGAAGAAGCCACCTCCACACACAGCGGCATGTTTGGCCAACCGAAAAGAGAAAAAAGTGAGCACTGGTGAAACATCCAAACAGACACCTCATCAAGACACATCATCTCGTATTCCGGTTGTAGAATCCATCTTGCTAAATGGATTCAAAACGACCTGTTTATATGATACTGGATTCTCGTATGACTGTGTTGTTTCATCATCCTTAGTTCACCCTGAACAGGTGACAGAGGAAATAGTGGAATTACAGGGACCACTGAAGAGTTCAACAAATATGTCTCTTCCAGTGGCAAAAGTGAACATAGCCTCGCGGTATGTCACTGGGACAATCAAGGCAGCAGTCTTGGACGATCCGATATATCCTGTAATCCTCGGCTGTAGATTTATCGTTCTAGGAGAACCTGTTCAACCTGTGGCGATGGCGACCATGACCACTCAATCCCAGGCAACAAAAACTCCAGAAACAACTACGCCAATCCCTCGAACGGAGGAACTGAAGAGGGCACAAGAGGCCGACAGCACCTTGGAACCCTGCTTCAGAAAACTGCCAAAATCACATTTACCTCTACGTAAAGGTGATCTGTTCATGAAGTCAGCACTTCTTTACAGAAAAGCAGGACGAGCTGGACAAGAGTTTAATCAACTTGTTGTATCAACTCAATACAGGACTCAGATCTTAGAGATGGGTCATAGTCTACCATTCAGTGGGCACATGGGTATCAACGCTACTACACAGCGGATTACTACTCACTACTTTTGGCCAGGGATGAATTCAGACATACAACGGTTTGTAAAATCATGCCCACAGTGTCAGAAAGTATCACCAAAACACCGGACACCACCGGCAATGTTGGGTTAATCGCCAATCACTGGAATTCCATTTGAGAAAGTGGCTGTAGACATAATCGGACCTCTCTCAGCAACGAAGAGGCGAAACCGATTCATATTAACGCTTGTGGACACAACGACCATGTGGGCCGAAGCAGTTCCTATGCCCAGCTGTGACTCCAAACACGTCGCTGATGCATTATTAGGAATATTCACACGTCTAGGATTCCCACAAAGGATCTTGACGGACAACGGTTCACAGTTTCGTGGTAAGCTCATGGAAGAGACCTTCAGACTTTTTCATGCACGCCATATCTTCAGTTCACCATATCACCCTCAGTCAAATGGACTTGTGGAAAGGTGGAACGGGACATTGATTAGTATCCTGCGCAAAATTGCCCAGGAGAAGACAGAGGATTGGGACTTGTATTTACCCGCAGCTTTATTCGCTTACAGGGAAGTACCCCATCACTCAACAGGTTTTGCTCCAGCCACACTGTTGTTTGGACGACCGATCAAGGGACCACTGGAGGCGTTACTTCGAACGTGGACTGATAATACTACAGATGATACAGTCGTGACTGCATCTACATATGTTGCCGAGTTGAAAAATCGTTTACAACACAGTTGGAAACAAGCGAATGTCAATCTACGTCAAGCCAGACGAAGAATTGCTCGTAACTTCAACCGCAAGGCAAAGGATAGAGAGTTAGAGGTAGGAGAGAAGGTGATGTTGCTGCTTCCAACCAGTCAGAATAAGCTGCAAATAGGATGGAGAGGACCTTATGTAGTGACGGAGAAGATCTCACGTACCAACTACAGAATTTCAGTCAAAGGCAAGATGAAAGTATTTCACATAAACCTCTTGAAGAAATATCATGAAAGACCCTCAACCACCGAACCTGCACATCTGATGGCCATGAGTGTGGCTACTGAAGTCGAAGAAGGATCAACAATGGGAGTCGAGTGCCAACTGCAAGCCAAAGAGACCTTTAAGGGTGTGGAAAACAATCCCAACTTAACAAAGGATCAGCAAAAGCAGATTAGGGAACTTATGGCAAAATATGCAGAAGTACTTACTGATAAGCCAGGAAGAACTGATTTGGAGGAATTTGACATGAAGTTGAATGACACAGTGCCTGTGCGAGTCAAGACTTACCCAGTTCCTTATGCAAAGCAAAAGACTTTAGAGGAAGAAATACAACAGCTGCTCACCGCAGGAATAATCTCACCATCTGAATCACCTTACAGTGCTAGCGTCGTCTTATTGAGAAAGCCAAGTGGAGAACATAGATTGTGCATCGATTATCGACAGCTCAATGCTATAACTGAATTCCAAGCAGAACCTCTGCCTGATCAGAATAAACTCTTCACAGCACTCAACCGAGCTAAGTACTTTACTAGGATTGATCTCAGTAAGGGATATTACCAGATTCCTGTAAAACCGGAAGTTAGACCATGGTTAGCTTTCAGCACGCCTGGAGGACACTATGAGTTCAACGTTCTTCCATTCGGATTAAGTAATGCTCCCAGCGTCTTTACACGTATGATGAGAAAATTACTTGACCCACTACAGCATCCAGACATCAGTCACTTCAAGGATGACATCCTGATCGCCACTGAAACATTTGAAGAGCATGTAGAAACCCTGCATCTTTTGTTCAGGCGCCTCAGAGAAACTGGATTGACGGCTAGACCAAAGAAGTGTCAGATAGGATTCCAAGAATTGGACTTTCTAGGTCATAAGATATCTCATGGACTGATAACTCCACAAGAGGGAAATGTGGATAAACTCCAGAGAGCACCTCGTCCAAAAACAAAGAAGGATGTAAGATCATTTGTATCCTTATGTGGATTCTATCAAAAATACATCAAGGACTTCAATACTCTGTCAGCACCTTTAACGGATCTTACCAAAAAGGGGAAACCAGAGAAAGTCACTTGGTCAGCTGACTGTAAGAGAGCTTTCACAGCACTAAAGCAGGCATTAACTGCTCATCCATTCTTACATCTACCAGACCTCGACCAACCATTTGTGCTGCGCACCGATGCCAGTAACATAGGAATTGGGGCAACGCTGTTGCAGAGAAAGGAAGATGTACCATCAGAGCTATTCCCTGTAGCCTATGCTAGCAGGAAATTGAATGCAGCAGAGAGAAATTACAGTACTATCGAGAGAGAATGTCTTGCGCTCGTATGGAGTGTACAGAAATTTCAAGCATACCTATATGGCAAACATTTCACAGTGCAATGTGACCATCAACCACTCATGTTTCTCGCAGCATCTAAGACTCTGAATGCCCGACTTATGAGGTGGTCGCTGCTTCTTCAACCTTACTCGTTCCAGGTTGAGTATGTTCCTGGGAAAATGAATGTGGGAGCGGACTTCCTGAGTCGACACCCAGTGCCTGATGAACCAGGTCAATCAGATGCAGAAGAGAATACAAGGGAGGAAAAATGGGAACAGCTTGATAACTGAAAATGTTGGAAACATAGTTCCATACCATAGAACAATCTGGAGTGGGGCCATGTAGCATAACGCTAACAACCATTATTCATTTACCAACACCTGCCGCAAAAAGAGGAAACAACATTAAAAGAAATTGACTTCACAACCGCAAACGGAGACTAGGACTTAAACCTTAACATCGAAACTGGAACTGAACAAGTGACAGATGACGTGGATTCTTAGAAAGATTTCATCAGCCTAGGCTTAAAAAACCATTGGACGGGACAGACACGTGACACGGCTTTCGCGCCAACGCCGGTATAGATTATGATAAGCAGCGCACTCTTGCAAAAACATGCCTGGCGAATAGACGTCAAAAATTGTGTGACCAAATTTTCAAATAGAGGAGGCAGAATGTCTGAATTCCAGGTGAGCTTGTTAGTCCCGAGATTAGACTAAGAACCCGATGTATCAAGTATCAAGTAATGGTAAACCGTGTTTGTAATGTCAATTGAAATGTATTATTATTAAAAAAACCTCTGAAATATAAAAATGCTCGACTGTAGATTCTAACGACGCAGAGCCGTTCCCGGGCAAAATGACTCTCCAATACTCTCTTCGATTGCAATCTCTGATATTCTTAGAGATAATTATTAACTTTAAGAAGTGCATTATACTACTACATTCTATTCTAAACAACTGTGAGGAGTGATGATTCTAAAGCAATCTTGTGCATTTCACCAGAAACACTGATAAAAGATGCTATCACTACCTACAGCTGAAATGACAGTTCGTGTACTAGAATAAGTGCCTTGTTCTAAAACAGACTTATCTATGCCTATTTACAATCTAGAAAGCTGAAAGAGAAATCAATCTTTCCTTTCTCCTTCATCTATTGAATCAATAGGGTTTGACGGAATAAATATTTATATTTATGTCAAATTTTAATTAGATAAGGGCACACATGAACTGAATTACATGAGAAAGTTGTGCTTCGCGGAACACCATCACACGCAGTGAACTTAACTCATTACTCAACATAACTTAAAACTCAACACCACTCATCCCCACACAACCCAACACTCAACATCACAACAACAACAGATAATGGGAGAGAGTTATTAGACACAGAAGAAGAAGAAGTTGGTTAATTGGGAAAACACAGATAATTATTTATGCATATTATAAACACCATTTAGTGGAAGAAATGTTATAAAGGTATGTCATTTATTTACATGCATCTTGACATATTCTCACTCTTGTCACTGTCTTACTGTACACGTTCACTGACCCCAGGTCAAATGAGAACTTACATACAGCAGGTACCAACTGAGACAAGGCGTACACCGTGTGATAAACTCTGACCACCCCAAATTAACCCAACACTAGCTTAGAGAGAAAAGGAGGGGAGGGGAACTAGTTCCTACTTCAGGAATTTAGGTTCTTTTACCTACTTTTAAAAGATTGTATTGGTAGGAATGTACATATATATGTGAATATTCATCAGTGATCTTGGTGGCTACATACCAACAACTACCCAACACATCAGCAAACTAACCACCTAAATCAGACCTGAAAGAGGGAAGCCGAGAGAAAGAGATGAACCACAAGTGAGATGGAGGATGACTTGGCCATGAGCAGAGCATGGGGAGGCCTTCAGTGGAGCTATACGGGCATACCTGAAGTGGATCCATTAGTCAATGGACCCTGGCTTACCTAATCTTCCAGTCACCAGGTTACATTTCTCATTGGTACACACCACACCCAATTTCAGGAAACTGATATTTAATTGTTGAATCACCATCACACTTAATATGTACAACATCAAAATGTTTACTATGTTTCACACTTGTTGACATCTCATATATTGATGCTTGATTGATTGTCTGGGACAATGGTCCAATATGCAACTTTTCTAATATCTTGTGTAAATCACAATAGAGATGTATGTATTGGCCAGAAGGCTCAGGCCCAGTCAATAAATGATTAACGTGAATTGACCTTCTGTTAATTTATCAGTTCAAACCTATCTGTGAGTCAACAACTTCTTTGTACATCATGTTGTCAGATTCTAATGTGATTGATTATGTGTTTGATTGTTTAAAAATAAATTAACTCATAATGACTTACTAAAAATGGGGGAGAGAAGACTCTAGATCTATCAACTGCTCAACATCCATGTTTTCTTCATCTAAATCAGGCTGAGAAAATTCTCCAGACTTTCCTCAGATTTGATAACCAATAAGGGGGCTCCAGAGCTATCAGAATCATTGGAGAAGGGGCAGATTCCCAGTTAGTAATTACTATTCTCACCAGGGCCATAATCTATATCTCCTAGACATACTTAATAGAACGAGGCCTGCAGATAACTCAAGGTTCATATTCTGGGGTTATTGAAGATAGAAGAGGAGGGGGCTCTACTTCTTTTGTTAGAGATGGGGCATGCACTACAGTGATCTCCCACTCCCTTCAAAAATATATGACAGTGCCCGTTAAAAATAGCTCGGGAGTTGCACAACGAGAGAATCGTGTCCAGTAAGCCTTTACCCCGGCTCATTGCCAAGTGTCGAAAAGCTACACACAAATGAATATTGAGTAATGTGTGATTCTGGTATACATACATCTCCACCCACGGAGTTCGTGTGCCGTGCTGAGATTCTCCTTATGTGATCGATGGGAGGAGACTGGAGTGCTTATGGGGTTTGTGTGCAATAAAAGTTATAGTGAAGAAAAAACACACACACACACACACACACACACACACACACACACACACACACACACACAACCCTACAACCCTTATGTTCTTTCTGTCTTTAAATGTGCTCAAGCAACTCCTTTAAATATAAGTTAGCTGCATATTTTTACAGGACATCGTATTCAACCAAAGCATTCTTTGGGTGTTTGTGATTTCTTGTCAAGTTTACGTTCAGTAGCTTCTGAATGACCGGCATTCATATCATTGTATGAAATACCAACCGTTCATAACACCTTCACCTCAGAGCAGGCGAAAAAGATATTAGCCAGTCACCAGAATGGCCTAACACTCTAATAGTACTGGCCAAGGGTATGTCAGGAGGAGGCTGCAGATTGAAAATGCATCATCCCCCAACAACTGGCGTTGGATAGGAACAATGAGAACCCCGCTTGTCTATTAGCGTTGACTAAAAAACCAGATGCCTGGATCACAGAGATGCCGGAGTGTGTGTGGGGGATAGAGTGAGAGATCTACTGTATACCTGTCGCCATAGGCGGATGGGTGGCAAGACGAGAACGCTGATTTCAAGGCATGAACCTAGAGAGAGCGAGGGTAGAAGCAATGCACGTGGTCTCGATGTACCCCAGAAGTGTGTGTGTGTGTGTGTGGGGGGGGGGGGGGGGCGTTTTCAAGTGGAAGAAAGCATTCGGGTATCCGAAGAATATACGATGAACCGCACAGTACGAAGGACAGAAGTGATACGTTTGGCACCAACAGAATTCAGGAGTCAGTGGACGAACATCCGGTGGTCCTTGGTTCACATCACTCATAAAACAGGTAGTGGACACAGATCGGGGAGGTCAAGCGGCCGGCCTGCACTGACCACATGAGTTATCCAGTGCCATTTGGTAAGAAAAGAATGTAAACAAACAAATGAGCCTAGTACCATGGTTCCAATAAACTAGGATGGCATGCGGATGATGTCCTGTACCTGTCATCTTACTATTCCATGAAGCGGGGTCAACCCGGGGTTTGCTGGGTCAAAATGAACCCGCATCAATAAGGGTTTGAACTCTGCATCAACACGCCACTATGCTTACGCGTGTATATGTTCTGGGTGAAAGGTCTGGTGAGGTTCCCAATCGCACTTTATGCTGATCTGCTGGAGAACTAACCTCGTAAAACTAATAAGACAAAGATTTCTTCGAGAAGAAAAGGTGTCAGAGAAATGAAACTGGTCAGCCCAACTCATGTATGTTTCCATTACATGACACCCGTAAGGGAGTAACTGCAATGATATAGATACGTTGTCTATGTCACCGCTCATACTGTTAACCTAACAGGCCCTTTGACTTAGGAAATAATGAAACTGCTTTTCACAATTCCTCTACATACACAAGCAGGAAACTAGCGCAGGGCGGTCTGTTTTCAAATCGCCCGCAGCTGAAGTGTTACGTTTGCGTAGTTACAAATGCGTTCGTAATCTTTTTCCCACAGCGGGTATGAGTGTCGGTCGTTCAGAAATCAATGGTAAACTACTGAACGTAAACTTGCCAAGAAATTACAGTAAAACAATGCTCAGGTTGACTGCGACGTCCTGTAAAGTATGTGGAACTAATTTTAACCCAAGCAGAAAATTCGAAATCAACTGCGGGGGAATTGGAAGTAGACCGCTAGGTGATGATTTCTATGGTACGGGATGTCGGCCGTTCAGAAAGCAATGAACTAAGTTGCGTAGTAAATCACCACCAGTCAATAAAAGCTGGGGTTGATTGCAAAGTTCTATAAAGGACACGCAACTAACTTGTTTTAACTATTACCCATCGGCGTTTGTTTCATGCCACACCACAACTGTGAACACACACACATGCATACAATATCTTCAAAGCTACACAACTGTCAACACACACACACACACACACACACACACACACATGCTTACAATATTTTCAAAGCTGAACATCTCCCATATGTCAGCTACCGGGGTTGAGTTTCACAGCCTGCTCAAACTGCTCCATATATTGGGTAGGAAGGTGGGTGGAAGAAAGGAAGGTGGGTGGAAGAAAGTAGCCCGAGCGCTGTACAGGAAACGTGGACATGCAGAAACAAATAACCCCAACTGCAGCCTGGCATGGCTGAAGTGTGGCAGAGTAATTTTGGAGTTAAATAGTTCTTTCTCGTGTGTCGCTTGACTGCCATAGTAGACATTTCCGTTTGTCAGCTAAATACCTCTGATTCTTGGTATGTTTATGACAGAAATAATTATCTGTGCGGAATTCTGCAGGGTTGTTTTTATTTTACTTACAGCAGCAGATGGTTCCCTGCTTGACGATTCCTTCTACATCCTTGAAGTGGCTTCCATTGACTTCTATTGTCCTCTAGTTTCTTTCTTCTTCTGCGCTCTAACTCCCATTGTAGCAAAGGTGCTCGACCAACTCACCCATCAAAATGTTGATATGTCTATTTCTTTGATTGCCAATAGGATTTTGAAGTTTCGTGTAAAATTCATCCTTAACTGACTATTATATTTAGTTGCATTGTTCTAGAACTCACTGCTTCCCACACTATTGGTGCTTTCTCTGCCTCTTTGTGTAACACTAGGGCCACTCTTTACTGTGAGGGACATTTCTCCCTGCACGGCCTAAATACAGCAGTTTCACGTGTGTTTAGAAGCTATTTTCATGTTTCACCCATCTCATTTCGCACATTCGCAAAATGCTAATCTTACCCTTTTCCCCGTTCCCTACCAAGTGAGCTGCCTTTCGCAGTTATTACATAGTTCTTAGACTCCATGTGCCAATTTTGGAGATTTTAATATGTGAAAGGAGTCGATCCAGACTTCTAACGGCTTTCTCCGCCTCGCGGCTAACTTCTTCAAGAAAAGCCTCCTTTCATCTTAGCCGGATAAATTGTTTTTCTTTTCATGCTCTTTAGACTTGCTAATAGTGGGTGGGATTTTGCAGCCAGTTTCCTACGGGACAGGATAACTAGTACCAGGACAACCTTCCTAAGTCGCCTTTTACGGCACGTATACAGTAGTAGGCTACAGTGCTACTATAGTCTCGGCTTCCCTTATGAACAGAGGGAACACACGGACAGTTCCCTTTACAACCATGTATACGACAGCATTACCATATTTCAAGAGGCTGGGAAATTAATTACTTTGTGACAGTATATAACCGTTCACACAGCGTGAACAACCATACTGGAAATCTCTGTAAGATATAACGTCGACGACTCAGATGGTTGCCCATTCTATGCAACAGTTACTAGTGTAATTCTTCTCTAGACTGGTGATATACTCCAGTGATCATATCGCTACACAATTCCCCCCCCCCCTTTATATAGCAGTGTCTTTACAGAACTGCGGTGTCAGAAATAGTTGAGTACTGAGGGTAAGGAGAGATTGTTTACACTATATAAAGAAAAGGAGCAGGAGGAGAAGTTGGAAAGGGCGCAACGAAGAGGAAGAAGGCGAAGAAGAAGCGGAAGAAGGGAGCACATAATAATTGCAGCAGCAGCAGCAGTAGTAGTAGTAGTAGTAGTAGTAGTAGTAGTAGTAGTAGTAGTAGTAGTAGTAGTAGTAGTAGTAGTAGGTGGAGGAGGAGGAGGAAAAAGAAGACTGCATATAGAAGGAAAAGATTGCACATAGAAGAAGAAAGAGAAGATTGCACATAGAAGGAGAAAACGATGTGCATACAAGGAGGATGCGAGGAAGGCAAATAGAAGGCGGGTGAGGCAAAGAAGGTGAGGAAGCGGAAGAAGAATTTTCTTAATCTAATTGGAATGTGCATACATGTCAAAACCACCCTTCACAATCCCCACCCCACAACATGATTTCTAAAAATATGAAACAGCCAACAAAGAAACACTCATGTTCATGAAGGAACTCCCCCAGATACCACGCCCCTGCCCGAGTTCACAGGTTTTAAATGCAGCGCTGTTAATCAAAGACGTCTGTTTCCTG